>PVJH01016448.1:0-38858 GCA_004026705.1 Nesogale talazaci
TTAGATCTTTTCTCTTTCCCAACTTTCAAATCACAAAATTATGCAATTGTTCTCACAGTTAATCTTAGAGCGTTTTCATTAGCCATAAAAAAGACACCCTTCATTTCAGCATCACCCATCTCCCTCCACCACCATCCCCAGTCCTATACTTGGTAGCTGCTGTTGAATGGGCTGCCATGAGGCGAGGCCACTTTATGCACAAGAGAACAAAATATCGCCCAGTTCTGCACCGTCCTGTCACCTGTATGTTCCAGACCCCCCTGTGGTAATTGTGCCAATCTGTCTCCCCAAGAGCGTCCCTTGTGGAAAGTACACCCCACCCAGTGTATGACCTCCTCCAGCGGTTGGTCTCCTCCATTGACATGTCCCTGCAACCAAGTCAGACATTGTTTTCGTTGGATAATTTTAAAGTGAACCACCATGCCGCCTCCCTAGTCTAAGTTTGAAAGCTCCAGTAAAACTGGTCCACCGTGGGTGACCTTGTAAATAGTCGACATACCAAAGTTTGCTAACCCACTCTTCCATTTTGTTTGATGCTGTGAGGAGCACAGGTGTGCATCTATCAATTCAAGTTGTGGCTCTTATTTTTCTAGGATATATGCCAAGTGGAGGGATTTCTGGGCCATGAGGTATTTTTGCTCTCAACTTTTTGAGGAAGTCCCATACTGCTTTCTGCACTGGTTGTGGATTTTGTAGTTCTGCCACAATGTATATACAATTGTACCCTGCCACTTGGCTGAATCTTTCAATTAGTTCCAACAATTTTCTTGCCAAGTCTGAGATTTTCTATGCACAGGATACTAACCATCTGGAAATAGAGTTTCACTTCTTCCTTCCCAATTTCAATATTTTTAGCTACTCTTTCTTGCCTTATAGCTCTGGCTAAGATTTTGTGACAGTGTTGTCATGTATGTTAGTTTTAGACTTTTTGTTTTTGTTTTTATTGGGGAGGCACCACTGCCCCCTTGGTGGTGGGAGTAGGGGGTCCAGCCTTGCTCCTGGAGAGCGCTGCTGGATTTGAACCTCCAACCCAGTGGGCCGCAGTCCCATGTGCAACCACCACGTCACTGGGCCTCAGCCCTATTTTTTTTTTTTTTTTTTTAGGCATCACTGCCCTCAGGTGGTGGGAGTAGGAGGCCCAGTCTTTGCTCCTGGGAGCTGGAATTGAACCTCCAACCCAGTGGGCCGCAGTCCCGCGCACAACCACTACACCACCGGGGCTCAGCCCCTCAGCCCTAATTTTAGGCTTCTGTTTATTGTTGTTAGTTCTCGGTCATCCCTTGGTATTTCTTGTAAAGTTGGTCTGGCCTTTACAAATTCCTTTCATTTCTGCTTATCTGGAAATGTCCTGATTTCACCCTTGAATTTGAGGAATAGTTTTGCTGGGTATACGAGTCGTGGCTAGCAATTTCTTTTCTTTTTATTCTTTCAGAAATAGATATACATAGATGATAGAGAAGTAGGTAGGTAGAGAGAGAGAGAGAGAGAGAGAGAGAGAGAGAGAGAGAAATACATTACCTTATTGCTTGTATGACTTCTGCTGAAACAGCAGAATTTAGTCTTCTTGGTCCCCCTTGTGGGAAAGTTTTCCTCCTGAGCTCTTCTAAGGGTTCCTTCCTTGTCTTTGGTTTTGTAAACTTTGATTGTGGTACATCGTGGTGATTTGTTTTTGGGGGGGGCGTCTATCCTGTTTGAAGCTTGTCCAGCTTTTCTTTTTTTAAAATTTTTTATGGGCATCACTACCCTGGTGGGAGTAGGAGGCCCAGTCTTTGCTCCTGGGAGCTGGAATTGAACCTCCAACCCAGTGGGCCGCAGTCCCGCACACAACCACTACGCCACCAGGGCTCAGCCTTGTCCAGTTTCTTGAATGCATATCTTCTCATCTTTCATAATGCTAGGGAATTTTTCTTCCCACAAATCTTCAACAATTTTCTCTGTGCTTTTTTTTTTCTTTCTTTCTTTCTCTTTGCGATTTCAGTCAAAAGTTCTTCTTCTTGATGATGCCCCATGTAATTCTTAGACGGCCTTTAGGATTTTGCTTCATTATTCTTTAAGTGTTCTTAGGACAGATTAGTATCAAAACATTTGTCCTCAAGCTCACTGGTTCAACCTTGCATTGATTCAATCCTTTTCTTTGCTCTGTTCCCCCCCCCCCTTGGATAAAACAATGCCACCAGCTAGTGAGTGGTCAGAGAAGTCTTCACCTCAGTTCATCCCCGAAGTCCCTATGTCACTCCAGTCACACCTTGACCAGTTACATCATCTTCCCATAGACTGGTCAGGACTTTAAGGTCAACTTCTTCCTTTCTTTATTTCTCTCCTTTTACATCTCCACCTCCCTCACTTTTCCTCCCCACGCCATCCCTCTCCCCTGCCCCCTAGTAAACATCAAAGTCTTTTAAATGAAAATGAATGGTAGAAAAGCTTTATTAAAGCTGCTGGTCACTCCGCCTAATATCGTCTAAACTGTCCCCATCAAGAGATGTTTGACAGTTTCCTCTTCCATTGGAGGTAGCTACCAAAGTTCTCCCTGTCCCCCACCACGGGACACTGACTTTCTGCGCGTGGCTGTGCTGTCGTGCAGAGCGCTGCCATCGAGGCGGATCTGCACACACCTGGGCATGTGTTGCCCCTTGTTTTTAGGGTTTGCCGAGTGGAGAGATTGCTCTGTCATGCCATTTCTACCTGTGTCCCTGCCCCCTCTCTTTTTGAGGCAGCATGGTACCACTTGCCGCAGCAGTTGGACAGTGTAACAGTTGCATCAGAGTTGTATGAGTTTCCTTTCTTCACATTCTCTCCAGCATGTGTGATTTTCTGTTCTCGAACTTTGCTCTCGGTGCCAGTGGGAGGTGGTGTCACGCTGCTGCTTGAGCTGGCATCCCCATGCTTTAGCTGGCAGCTGGTTCGCACGAACATTTCTTCGTATGTTTGCTGGCCACCCGAGTGTCATCGTTAGTGAACGGCTTACTATATCCACTTTTCAATAGGATTTTTTATCTCTGTTTTTGGTGGGTGTTGTGGTTTTCCGGCGTTTTTGCAGTGACATCATCACTAAACACATTTCCCGGTCGGGGGTTCTTTTTCTTTTCCTTACCCTTTTGATGAAATCTTTTTTTTTTTGGGGGGGGGGGCATCACTGCCCTCTGGTGGTCGTGGGAGCCACTCAGCACTGCTCCTGAGAGCCGCCGCTGGACTTGAACTGCCAAGCCCACAGGCCACGGTCCCGCACTCAACCTCTTACGCCACCAGGGCTCAGCCCTTGATGAAATCTTTTGATGCACTAATGTTGTATTTTTGGAGAACACTATCTCGATGTCCCGTTTCATCTTCTTTTGTGTGTTTTGTTTGTTGTGTTTGACAGTGGCATGCGTTATGGTCCTTCAGTGTGTCTCTATTTTCTCATGGTTGAACTTTAATTCTAAGGTTTATAATTAGGTTTTTATCCCATTTTAAGTTCATTTTTTGCATATGGAGTGAGGTGTGGGTCGTTTCATTTTTTTGCAAATGCAAATCGCTTTTCCCGCACCAGCTTTTAGAGAGACTATTTCTTCCCCCCTTTAATGTATTACAGCCCCTTGTCAAAAACAAGTTGTGTGCAGGTGCATGAATTTGTTCCTGGGTCTCTGTTTTGTTTGATTGGTCTACGTGTCTACCACTGTAACAGGACCAGGCAGGTTTGACACCATGGCTGTACACTAGGGTTTGAGGTCAGGAAGTGAGAGGACTGATATTTTGTTGTTTGGTTGTTGTTGTTGTTTTCAGTAGTTAGTTGCTTCTCCGGATTTTCTTTTCTTCCCATAGAAAGTTGGTGATTTGTTTATTGATTTCTTTGAAGGATGATCCTGGCATCGATCAAATTTGCATTATTACTTTGGATAAATTTGTATAACAAATTCATAGACACTCATATGTGTGTAATAGAGGACTGTATAACACAGAGTAATGGTATATTAAGAAAACATCCCAGCCCAGTCCAGACCAAGTCCATAGGTCCAATATCAGCCCACATGTCCAATACCAGTGTATAATTTCCTCTTCAGACTCATGGAACACATGCAATGGCATCAAATGTAGGACGATCACAGGCCAGTGGTTGGAAACTTTTGTGGATCCAGTGGCGGCGGAAGCATCTCAATGCTGGTGTGGGCCCCCCAGCTCCAGGACTCTAACATAGCTCCACATGTCTTGTCAACAGGAACACGAAGCAGAGAGTCGGTGTTTGGCATCCAGTCAGCTATTTATTTCTATTGAGCCTCTGAAAGGTCATCAAGCTGTGACTTGACTGACAGGCTAGAGTTCACCCCTTTGCAAGTTGACAGGAGATTATGTAACTGCTACAGATGGTATTGGCATTCTGTTTGCTTCCTCCATGAATGTAGAACATTTTCTATTTATGTAAACCTCTTAATTTCTTGTAGTAGTGTTTTGTAGTTTCCTATGTACTAGTCTATTTCTCCCCTCTTGTTAGATTTATTCCTAGTATTTTATCTTTTGAGTGGCAACTATAAATGATTATTTTCTTGATTTCCTCTTAAGAGCTCTCTTCTTTAGTATTCAGGAATTTTAATGATTTTTATATATTGATATGACCTACCAACATTGCCAACATTTAAAATTTAGTTTCCAGTATATATATATATATTTTTAGTTTTTTGTTTTTTGGGCATCACTGCTCTCCGGTGGTGGGAGTAGGAGGCCCTGCCCCACTGCTGGAATTGAACCTTCGTCCCAGTGGGCCGCAGTCCTGCGCACAACCACTACGCCACTGGGGCTCAGCCCTCCATTATTTTCTTGTCAAGTCTTTTGGGGGTTTTGTGTATTGCGTCACGTCAATTGTGAATAGAGTTTTATGTCTTTTCCAAGTTGACTGCCTTTGAGTTGTCCAAAAGCTGTGGATGAGACTTCCAGGACTAAATTGAATGGAAGTGATGATAAAGGTATGCTTGTCTGGTACCCAGTCACAGAGAAACACTTCCAGTTTCTTCCCAATGAATGGAATGTTGGCCAGTGGTTTTGTGTAAATGGTCTTTATTATGTTGAGAAACTTCCCTTCTGTTACAATTGTTTTTATCAAGGATGTATGCTAGGTTTTACCAAATATTTCTTCTACATCAACTTATATCATCAATCGCTTCTCGGCCTTTTGGCTAAGATCAAATGGAACTTGTATCATCACATGGTTCTTTTTAACTTTTAATTTTTTTGGTTCTTTGATTTATATGGTGTATTACATGGATTTCCTGATATTGAACCATCCTAGCATGCCCGGTATGAATCACACTTGATCATGATGTATTATTTTCTGATTTTATTGACTAGAATTTTGTTGAGAATCTATGTTCATAAGGGATATTGATCTGTAAATTTTTACTCTTGAAAGTTCTTGGCCTGGTTTTGATATCATGATTATGCTTGTTTCAGGAGTTTGCTGTTTCTTTATTCTAGAATAGTTTGAGTAGAATTGTTATTAGCTTATCTCTAACTGCTTGGTGGAATTTCCCAGTGAAATGATCTGGTCCTACCTGGAGTATTTTTTGTTGCTGTTGGAAGTTTTTTTTAATGACCTGAACTATTTCTTTTGTTGTTCTGAGTCTGTGAAGACACACTCTCAAACTTGAAACTCATCAAGTCATTCCCAACTTACAGCAACACGGTAAGACTTGGTGGAACTGCACTTGTGGTTTCTGAGACTGCATTCTAACCAGAGTAGAAAGCCTCGTCTTTCTCCCGAGGAGCTGCAGGTGAATTAGGACCGCTGACCTGTGGTTAGCAGTCCAGATGCGTCACCAGGACTCCTCTCCATATCAGTCTGTATTGATCTAGGTAGGCTATCAGTAGGAATTTGTCTAATTCTCCTAGTTTTCAAATTCATTGAGTACAATGTTTTATAATGTGTATTCATTTTTTCCTCTGCATCTTCTTTTGGTCTATTGTTATGTTTGCCAGTGGTATGTCAATTTTGTCAAACCGTTCAAAGGACCAACTTATCTTAAATATGTGTTCTGGTCAATTTTTTTTTAAAACTGTGGTAAAATATACTTTTTATTTACTCTGTTGAATCAGAGTGTAAAAAAAATATTGCTAAAGTAGATATCTGGCAAGCAGGTGTTTTATAAGTCCAGTTACCTTGGTTTTTTGTGTTTTTTTTTTGGGCATCACTGCTCTCCGGTGGTGGGAGTAGGAGGCCCAGCCCCACTGCTGGAATTGAACCTCCGTCCCAGTGGGCCGCAGTCCTGTGCACAACCACTACGCCACCGGGGCTCAGCCCCTTGTTTTTTAAAACTCAAAGGAAAAGGTCAGTTTTCATCCAACACATACTTGGTTCTCTAAGTAACAATTATGACAAATAGCAGAAGGAATGAATGCTGTAGTTGTGACCCATCCAAAGCACCGACGTCTGGGGTTGTAGAACATTCGACACAGAGGCTTGCCTGAGGAGGACATAGTAATGCAGTTTAGAAAAGGGGGGTGTTGGACTGAGCCCCGGGGGTTGTAGTGGTTGTGCTCGGGACGGCGGCCCACTGGGATGAAGGTTCAAATCCAGCAGCAAGGCTGGGCCTCCTACTCCCACCACCGGAGAGCAGTGATGCCAAAAACAACAAAACAAACAAAAAGGGGAGTGTGGTAGCTACATAACCTGCTGTCAACTTTGAGACTATTGAAGGGGTGGACTTTAGTCTGTCAATCAAGTCACACCTTGATGACCTCATTTGGAGGTGCACTGGAGATAACTAGCTCACCAGAGGCCAGACACAGTCACTCCCTGCAAGAAATTCCTGTTGACAAGGCACACGGAACCACCTCAGAGCGCTGAAGCAGGTGGACCCGCATGGAAACCCATTGAGTGCTGAGATGCTTCCACGGCCACTGGTCCACAGGACTTCACACCCACTCGCCGTGTTCTTCCTGCATTCGGCATCATTGCGGATGCGCGAGTCTAAAGAGGAATTTATAGACTGTTATTGGACATATGGACTCAGATCAGACTTGTGGACTTGGCTGGGATGGGTCCTTAATATACAGCTATTTTCCTCCAAAGTGGGGGAAAAACAAGGGTGAGTCTCACGGTCCAAGGGTGTGGTACCCCAGAACATGTGTTTATGATTCCATGCGTCTGCTGACTGTCCGCAGCTGTGGATTGCTGTGTGTTTGAGGGAAGTCCCAGCTCCTGGAGTCGCAATGTCAGTCAGGTCACATGATCTGCACAGCGCATGCCTCCTCTTATTTAATGAAAGTGATGATGGGTCCTTTAACACCACTGTTGAGTTTATGCAGTTAAATATTACTGTATTTTGCTTTGTTTTAATAAATATTTTATTATACTGGTACTACTTAGTTCAGAATCTTTTTTTCTTGTTTTCCTGCTCTTATGATCTGAGAAACATAGAACAATTACTCTTTAGTATATAATTCTTTATACACACGCATGTCATTGAATTTGTTTTTCTAGTCAACCCGGACTAACACAGAGAGTGAGGGTTGGGCTACTCCGTTTCTTTACAATCACTGAGCAAGAAAAGCAACATTGAATTTCACATACCGATTTTACAGAACTTCTAAATGATATCTTGACTTAAATCCACGTACAAAAGTTGACAGACTCCTCTATGGGAGCCTTAGGTGACTTTCCCCCCTCCCCCTCCCCCTGCAGCTCACACGTAGGGGTAAAAGGTGGCGGGTTTGGCACTTTTAGACCGGTCGCCAATGTTACCGTTTCCCGGGATCTCAGGCAGATTCAGATCCATCACAGCTGACACAGCACACGGGCTGGAGCGCCCGCTAAATTGGTCTCAGGTTTCTCCAGTTGATTTTTTGCGTCAATTTGTGCAACAGGCTCATTCCTGTCGCTCTACAAGGGCCCCCCCCCCCCGCCACATCCATCAACATTTCTGCATCACCCTTGGGGAAAAATCAAATCTATTTCCCAGACAGCTTCAAAACACTTGTCTAATATTTCCATGAGTACCTGAATTAGATCTAAAACGCCAAGTTCCCTTTCTGAAGGGTTCACACACAAATTATAACACATCATGTCTACATCCGTGTTTGCTGTCAGATGCTATTGACAATTCTCTGCCACTTCCATCTCTCTGGGACCCCAAGTGCAGGGCTGTCTCCCTGACGGCTTGCTGCCGGCATCTTCCCTGCAGGGCTGGGAGGGCGCGGCAAAGTGGTGGCTTCCCCTGGGTGCTGAAGAGTCACCGCGATCATGGTTGGCCTGGCCCAAGGGGGCCAAGTTGGGGGTGGGGAGAGCCTAGCCTCAGGGTACAGCCAGCGCCCCTCTCCCCGTACGTTCATCTCTATTACTTGTTTTCTTTGGGTGGCGAAAGGTTTATTTCGCTCTTGTTGAAGATGGTCAACTGTAGCAGGGCTGTCAAACTCAATCAGAACACGGGCTACTGGTGCATGAGGGTCACATTTACACATTTTGTTACATTGATACTGTGAAGTGAGGATTCAAGAATATGGATAGGATAATTAAAACACTACATTTCTTTTATTTAAACATTTATTTTAGTGTACTTCTAAAACTAATATTATTCTTTCTGTACTTGAAATTTGCCAGCACTCTCCTACTAGTTTTCACTTACCTCTTATCCTGGGACTGGAAAATATAACAAAGTAACTAATAAAAACGCAAAACGTTGGAGAGCGACAGACGTGATCAGAATCCCAATGGCTTCCTGCGCAGTGCGGCCGCTAGGATGATTCGTGACAGCACAACCCAGAGTGCTCCTTGGAACCTGGTCCCGATGGGGGTCTGTTGGCGTGACGTGACCCTGACGTCGCCAGAGCTGCACATCCACAGGCGCCCGGGAAAGGCACTGGGCCACGGGTAGACTCTTCAGTAGCTAAAGGGTTAATGAGGAAATGGTGTGTACGGTGTTGCCTAGATCTCCACTATTTTCTTTGTAACAGTTTTTTCTATTTCCATTTTTATTTCAGAGCATCACGGTCTTTTTACAAGTCTTGATTTCGTACTAAAGAACCTATTTTATCTTTTTAAAAGCACCTGTTCTCATGATGCCACATGCAGCAGCATCCTGAAGAACCCTTACTGCCTCTCAGACAAAACAGTCCTTGCGCAAAGCGACCCTGGGTCCTGCTACGTCTCGTATTTCTTCAGCGCACACCCCGGTAGGGAGAGCACAGAGTCCTGTGGGATCTCTCCCCAGGTGGTTTAGACAGTGCCACGTCATTCTTCACAATGGTTGTGCATAGGTGTGTTTTTTTTTTTTTGGGGGGGGGGGGCGGGCGCATCACTGCCCTGGCGAGAATATAAAGCCCAGCCTTGCTCCTGGAGAGCCACTGCTGGACTTGAACACCAACCCTGTGGGCCGCAGCCCCGCACACAACCACTGCGCCACCGGGGCTCAGCCAAGGTGTGTTTCCTGTAAGCAACAGAGTAAAGGCCCCACTTGCTAATCCACTCTGCGAATCTAGCTGCATTTGATCCAGGTACGTGCAGTGTCATTATTGATAGGTATGGATCTGTTGCTGTCATTTTGCTGTGTGTTGCTTTTTGCTGTTGTGTGTGTGTGGTTATTGGTTTCTCTGTTCCTTGTAATTTCCTGTTAATTTTACGTGTAGATTTTCTTGTCATGTTTGCTACCTTTCATTTTTATTTTAACAGTATTTATTTATTTTAGGTTACTCTTATTGGACATTTCCTTTCTTCCCCACAACCATTTTCCTGGGGTTCACACAGGTTTCACGCAGTATTGTACAATTGCTGCTGTAAATGCTTCTTCTTCTTCTCACCTGTGAACCGCTTGACTTCCTCTTCGCCCGATCGCTTTGCGTTTGCCCCGTCCCGTCTGATCTTCACTGTGGGACGGTGGCTCCGGTTCCCTCTCTTCACTCCTGAGAGTTAGTTTCGCTTTGTCTGAGGAGTGCCTTGAAGTGGGTCGGCTTCTGAGGGGTGGTGGGTTATACTTGCTGCAGGTGGCTGTTCTGTCCAAAGAGCTCCCCTTGATCTTTTTGTAAGGTTGGCTTTGTTTTTGTTTTCACAAATTTCTTTAATTTAGCCCTATCTGAAAATGCCCTTATCTGTCCTTTGTATTTGAGGGATAATTTTGTGTGATGTAAGATTCACGAATTGGGGCTGAACCCCAGTGGTAGAGTGGTTGAGTGCAGGACTGCGGCCCATTGACTTAGCAGTTCAAATCCAGCAGCAGCTCTCTGGGAGCAAGATTGGGTAGCTCCCACGACCACCAGAGGGCAGTGATGCCCCCCCCAAAAAAAACAACAACAAAAAAAAGATTCACGAATGGCAGAATTTTTTTTTTTTAATTTCAGGGTTTTGTATGACCCATTCCATTGCCTTCTTACCTGTATAGTTTGTTGAAAAATCCAAGCTTACTGCTTAGTTTCATTAATTACTAAATTAGTTATACTTTACATGCCATCAAATGTAATGGCTTTATATTAACTTAAATGAACTGTATCAGTATGCAGTAAGCGTCTCGTAGGGCTGCGTGGAGAGCTGCACGTTCCTCTCTTCAGGCTGCTCTCAGGGTCTCCCCGTCTCTGCTGCTGAGACTCTGAACGCCACGTGCCGCTGCGATTCTCTTTGGGGCTCTCTAGGCTTTTGAATGGTTATTTTCTCCTCTGTCATTAAGTGTGGAAGTCTATTTTTCCCACCAGTTCTTGGGCTGCTTTCTGTTTTTGTTTTGTTTTAGTCTTCTTTCTTCCTGTTCTGGAATGTTATAATTCATAAATACTGCAGATAACGTTCCACAGAGTTCCTGGAGTTACTTTTGTTGTTTTGTGCTTTTTGTGGATTGTCTTTCTTGTAGATTGGTCTCAAGGTATTTGTCTTCAAGCTCTCAAATACGGCCTCCCATTGACTCTTTCAAAGTGTTATCAGGCTGTAATATATTAGTCATCCGGGCTTCTATCTGGTGTTTTGTACGGGTTCTAAGTTTTCACTTATTTTTGTTGGATTTTTATTGCTTGTAATGTATTCCTGAGTTATTTTTCATTTTCCCCCTTCTTTGTCCGTAGCTCTCTCGATCTTTCCCTCCATCCATCTCCATCCATCCAAAGCACTGAACAGCATCTTCTGCATTTGTTTTCCAAAATGACACCACCTCTTATTTCTCAGGAAGGTCCCTTGGCTCTCATAGTGGTCCCTCCCGGGTGCCACATTATCTTGCTTCATTATGTGTCTGGATTCTCTCTGGTTTCTGAGACACTGCATTTTTTGTTTGTTTAATCAGATGTATTGGAGTGGGCGGTAACTTCTGACCACTAGTTATACTTGCTGAAGGCGGAGAAGTAGCAAGAGTGGACTCTGAGAAAGGGTTCATGACAAGCGAAACAAAAAGAAATGCATAAAGGGACAATTAGTAACACACACACAAAACAACACCCCCCAACACACACACACACACACACACACACCCCAAAGCTGGAGCCAACAAGTGTTCTTGCTTAGCAGTGAGTCTCAGGTGCCCAAGAGTGGAAATGTGCGACCCCTTTCATTGGCAGCGGGTTGTGGGAACTAGGGATGACCCCATCCCTGCTGTCTTGCATCTCGTAACTCGTGGTTTATCTGAACAACAGACGAATATGGGCGGAAACCCAGAAAAACATTGCAACCCCAAATTAGATCTGGCTGTTTTGCCAGGCCTTGACCTTCTGAGATCCCAAGAGACACAAGAAGACGCACGTGTCATTTGACACCCAGGGGTGAGGTCAGCTCCTGTCTCATCAGCTGACTTTACACAGTACACAGGTTTGGCTTGAACAGATAAGCCCAAGGAATTGTAGCCGGCCTCCCAGCCTCTGCACCTTCCCGGGGCGTGTGGCCTGTTCTCTCCTCTATAGGTGGGTGACGTGAGCAGCTAGACAGTCTTGTAACAGAGAAACATCTCCAACAGTTAATGTAATCTCATTGATGAAAGGAAATCAATGAGAAGTAACGGGAGGGGGGGAATGAGGAGCTGATACCAACGGCTCAAGTAGAAAGACAATATTTTCAGATGATGATGGCCACAAATGTGAGAATGTGCTTGACACAACAGATAGATAGTGATAAGAGTCATATGACCCCCCAGTACAACGATGAAAAGAAAAGTAACAGGAAATGACACACAATCAGGGTCCCCGCCACCACGTGCGGGTGACTGTGGGGCTGGGTGGGCTCCCTGGAGGTGGCCCCAGGCTCCCTGCTGCTGCTGCTTTCAGGGGAGGCAGGTGAGCCTGGACAGATGGGGATTCAGAGGTGCCGCTCTCAATAAAACAAGCAAACAGTCCGAGCCCCACTGCTCTCCGTTCAATGCCAGAGCTGCCCTGTGAGGGCCCAAGACCGGCACTCTTCAGAGGAGCAGAAAGGCCCACGTGTTCAGCTGGGTTGGCCAGAGAAACAAATCTCGTGACAATTGGATGTGTATAGCAAAGAGATTTATACCACAAGAGCGCGCCCCAGCCCGGTCCCACTCAAGCCTCCCAGTCTGACACTCGCCTCTAAGGCCCTCTCCAGAGTCATGCAGTCCCATGCAGGGAAGCAGACCGTGGGCCGGTAGGTGAAGCCATGTGGGTCCGAGGAGGGCAGAAGCATGGCAGGGGGAGGAGTGAGGGGGAGAGGTCACAACCCCAAGGAGACATCATCAGACTGGGACCGGACGGACTCCACTCCTAGCCAGGAGTGTCTAGTTGACATAAAATCACAACTACTACACACATTCTCCCTGTGGAGTCAAAGGGAGGGAGGGCCTGGCAGGACACTGCCCAGCATGCAACCCTGTGCAGCCAGGCTCCAGGAGGGTGGCCTGGCCAGAAGTAACGCAGCCGGTGCGTCCAGGCTTCTACAACGCGTTCTCATCCAATTCACATTCTGTTCTGGTCTGCGGTGTGTAAGGAGGGACTCCCCTGTCATCCACACTCACATACCAGACCCATCTGGCTCCTTCACAGGACCATCAGTAAGATAAATGGGTGAAAGTTGAAAGGATCCCTCGTGGCTGAATTATATGAAGAAGAGTGTGGCATCAGGGTGGGAGGAAGGCTGAGGAACCTTCCGTGTGCAGATGACACAAACCTGCTTGCGGAAATCAAATAGGACTTCACGGACTGCAGCTTTCAGTGTGGATGACGACTCCACGTCCAAAAGACCCAGTCTTCACCAACAGGTCCCGTCGTGATAAGAGACTGATAGAGAAATGATTGGCGTTGTCAAGGATTCCGCCTTGCTTGGCTCCACGACCAATGCTCATGGAAGCTGCAGCCCAGAGATGACACGATGAGCCGCACTGGGCCAGTCTGCTGCACAGGCCTTTTCAGAGTCTTGAAAAGCAGGGGTGTTACTCTGAGGTCCAAGCTGTCTCTAACAGCACGTGAAAGTTGGGCACGGAATAAGGAAGTCTGAAGAGGGACCGGTGTGCTTGAGTTTGGGTGCTGGAGAGGAAGATTGAAAGTGCCATTGACTGCTAAAGGGCAGACGGGTCTGTCTTGGGAGAAAAGTCGCTAGAGTGCTCGTTAGTCTGGGTAGACTAGAGAAGCAAAGCCACAGAGACTCATATGCATGCAAGAGAGTTTGTATAAAGGGGAAGTGTACACTCAGAAAGCAGCCCACCCCAGTGCTGTCCAAGCCCACAGTCCAACATCAGCCAATGTGTCCGACACTGACCTGCAAAGTCCTCCTCCACCTCACAAAACACATGCAATGATGCCGACTGCAGGGAGAAAGTCGAATCAGTGAGCGTGTTGGCACCCAGGGCTGCATCAGGCAGGTCCACGTGGCTTCTCCTCTGGGAAGTCTCGCAGGAAGTGAGCCAAGGGAGCTGCACCCTGATCCGACCATCAGCGAGCAAGAGACCGGAGAGCTAAAAGGCGAGGCTCCCTGAGCCATTGAATCGCTAGGTCCTTTAATTAATCCCACCTGTGTGCACCGACCAGGCTGGCACAGTAAACCGTAACTCTCTCAGTGCTCCTTAGAGCCGGGGTTCTCAATCTTCCTCCTGCCGCAGCCTTTTCACACAGTTCCCCATGTTGCGGGGAGCCCCAACCATAAGGTCTTTCTCGTTGCTACTTCACAACTGTAATTTCGCTACTTTTGTGAATTGGCATGTAAATATCTGATATGTAGAATGCATTTCCATTATTACAACTTGGAACATACTTAAAGCATAGTGATTAATCACACACAAAGAACATGTAATTATATATTGTGAAATATTTCTACTGACAAAGAAATGACATGTTGTCTTGAAGCATGGTGTAGCATGGGTCCTTGTATGTGGGCAGATCTGCCTGGGAGCCACGTGTTTTCTGATGGCCTTAGGTGACCCCTGTGAAAAGGTTGCTTGATTCCCCAAAGGGGTCATGACCCACAGGTTCAGAACCACTGCCTTAGAAGGTGGAATATTGTGACTTTCCTTACACATTTTGGGCATATCAAGAGAGACCAGATCTTAGAGAAGGACTTGGTGTTGGGTAAAACAAAGTGGCAGAGAAATAGAGGGAGGCCCTTGTGGCAGTTACACAATTTCGTGTCAATGTGATAAAGGAAAGGGGTGGAGTTTAGCCTGTCAATCGGGTCACAGCCAGATGATGCCTCATGGTGGGTGTGGCCATCTCAGGAGGATTCTGGGAACTTCCTCTCTCTCTCTCTCTCTCTCTCTCTCTCTCTCTCTCTCTCTGCTTCACATTCTGTTGGAAAGGCACAGGGAGTCACCCTGATGGCAGCCAGAGCCCTGGAGATGCACCCACCACCACTGGATCCACAAGACTTCCCACCCACAGGCCGGTGCTCTTCCTGCATCTGGCCTCATTGCCTGTGACTGCATGAGTCTGAATTTAGAGACTGGTATCAGACATATGGACTAGTACTGGATTTATGGACTTGATCTGGACTGGGCCAGGATCTTTCCTTAATATACAATTATACTTATGAAACTAAACATTTCTTCATGTGGCTGTTGGCTGCCTAAATGTCACCTTTGATAAATCGTCTACTCATGTCTTGTAGATACTTTTTGATTGGGTTATTTTTATTTTAAGATGCTCTAGTTTTCCACAGATTGGCCCTTTATCTGACATATTGTTAGTGAAGATTTTTCCCAATCCGTGAGTTGATTTGCATACATGTAATATTTTTAGCATGACTGTTTTAGTTTATCTGTCACTAAAGCAAGCACATAGCTTGAGTTTGTTATTTTGCCATCTGGAGTATGGGTGTTTTTCATTATGCTTGGTAGTGTGTTTATTATGCCCTGTATTAGGGTCCTTATGTTTGTTCCTATATTTTCATTGGTGGTCTTTATAATCATATACTTTTTATATTTATATTTTTGATGGATCTTGAGTTTGCTTTTGTATTTAGGATGAGGTGAGGGTCCTGTTTCATTGCATTGCAGATGGGGGTCCAGTTTTTCCAACACTATTTGTTGAAAAGTCGATCTCTTCCCCATTTAATATGTCATAGTGCTTTCTTCATAATGAAAGTCAAAGAAGACAAGAAAGAAATAGTCCAAGTCGATGTTCAAAAGAGACTTCTAGTACAGTAGCTTAAGCAAATGGAAGAAGTGACAGAGTGAACTATCCTCATAGAAAATTTCAGAGTGCAGCTTGAGGACACAAAGTAACATCTTTTTTTTTTTTTGGCATCACTGCCCTCTGGTGGGAGTGGGAGGCCCAGCCTTGCTCCTGGAGAGCTGCTGCTGGATTTGAACCCCCAAGTCAGTGGGCCACAGACCTGCACTCAACCACTACGCCACCGGGGCTCAGCCCATCAACGTTAACATCTTATAATGAAAAGTGCAAAGACCTACAGTTAAAAAGCCAAGAAGCAAGAACACACTCAGCATCTCTCAAGCTGAGAGAACTGAGGGGGCAAAGTCAATCCTCAAGTCCCACCTTGAAAGGCGTGATGCAGGAGGCACCAAAAGACGATGGAGGCTGTTTGCGGGTTGACAGGAGACACAAACCCAGTGACATTCATACATGGGGAAGAAGGGCCTCTGCATCAAGAAAGCATGCCCAGCCCAGTCAGAAGTCCAACAGCAGTCCATCAGTCTCTCTTCGTGGTCCCGCAGTCACATGCAAGGATGCAGAATGCAGGGAGATCACAGCGCAGTGGGAGCCAGTGGGGAGCGAGGACCGGCCTCCAACAGAAGGGTATCTTGTTCAGACCTTCTCCAAGTGAGGTCATCAGTCGGTGACCTGAATGACAGGTTAAACTCCAAACCACACTTTTACAGAACTTCAAAGTTGACCTCAAATTAGCTAACTACCACAAAAGGAACGCACAATCACAGGCCCAGTCAATTCCAGGAAAACAAATGTGTCTTGGAAGAGGTGCACGCGGGACGCTCGGGTGAGACTCCATCTCACACACTCCGGACACGCGACCCTGCGAGTGGCCCACTCCAGGCGCAGCGAGAAGCCACGCAGCCTCTCGGAAGAGATGGACGGGCTCCACCCCAGCAGGCAGAGGCCTGGGCAGCGTTTGCTCCTGCCGCGCATCGCGTGGACCTCGGCTGGGACCAGCGGCGGGCACATCGCAGCACCGGGCTTACCTCACTCGGAAAGGGAGGGGGGCCCAGCTCGGAAACCCCGGGACACCCGCTTTCCGGCCGCCCGGCCGCAACACGCCAGCAGGACAGGGGCCCAGGGAGGGACTCACACTTGGCGCTCCTTGTCTCGGGGCATCCCGGGTCTCCGCAGCAGCAGCAGACGCGGCCTTCAGCTGCAGGGTCACCGGAACCGGAGCAGTGCCGGGTGCATCCCGGGTCTCCTCCAAGGGCTCGCCCGCCGCGTGCATCCCGGGCCCCCATCTCCGCACAGCCGCGGGGCGCAAGTCAGGCCTCGGGCCTCCGCCGAGGGCGACGGCCATCTTGTGCATTCGCGGTCGATGGCCGCGCTGTGCCTCGCGGTGTCCTCCGAGCCGGCGCCTGGGTCCGTCCTGTGGCTCTCAGGCCGCAGGGCGCACCCCGAGGCTGCTCAGTGGAGGGCCGACTCGGCACCCCAGCTCTCCCCGGCAGCGCACGCTCCGTTGGTCGGTCGGTCGGGTCGCGGCGTCCCTCCCGGCCTGCCATGTGCGTCTCTGACGTCACGCACCCGCGCACGAGCGGGCCGGCGGGGAGAGACGGGGGGCAGTGTTGGGGTGTTCCCTGGGTCCCCGCCGTCTGGGCACCCTCCCCCTCCCGCGCACTGCGTGCCCCTCGACCAGGGCCACCCGCGTGCCCAGCCGCCCCCTTGGGCAGGGCCGGGGCGGTTGGGCGGGGCGTGGCCGCCGGCGGGTAACGGGGCGTGGCCAGCGAGGGGGTGGGGTTACCGTTGGGAGGGCGGGGCTGAGCGCGCAGCTGCGCAGGCGCACCTGCAGCCGCAGCGGTTTCCCTCCCCCAACTGGCTGGTGGCTGCGCCGCGGTGAGGAGGCCGCGCTGTGCTCCGCCGCGTCCCCGCCGTCGCCGCCGACTCGGAGGCCCCGCGCGCCGGCCTCAGGGCGCGCCCCGCCGTTTTCGGCGCGAGCGGGCGGCCGGCCCGCGGCGGGCCTCGGCGGGCCTCGGCGGCATGTCGGGCCCGGCGCCGCGGGAGGCGTCGGCGGGCGCGGGGCCGGCGGGGCCGGCGGGCGAGGGCGCGGACGCGGCGGCGCTGGAGCCGGCGCTGAGCTTCACCACCACGGACCTGAGCCTGGTGGAGATGACGGAGATCGAGTACACGCAGCTGCAGCACATCCTCTACTCGCACATGGAGGCGCAGGCGGCCGACGGCGAGCTCGAGACGCGCCTCAACTCGGCCTTCTTCGCCGCCGCGGGCGCGCCCCCCGGCCCGGCCGGCTTCGCGGCGGCGGCGGCGGCGGCGGCGGCGGCCCCGGCCGGCGGCGCGGGCTTCGCGGCGGCCGGCGCGCCGCCCGTCTACCCGGTGCTGTGCCCGCCGGCGCTGGCGGCGGACGGCGGCTTCGCGGCCTCGACGCCGTGCCTGGGCCACATCGACTTCCAGGAGCTGCGCATGATGCTGCTGAGCGAGGCCAGCCTGCCCGTGGCCGTGGCGGGCGCGGCCGAGAAGACGCCCGGCGGCGCGGGCGAGGCGGCGGCGGCGGCCCGGGCCAAGGCCACGGCCACGGGCACGGACGGCGCCAACAAGGAGAACGCGGCGGCGGCGGCGGCGGCGGCGGCGGGGGGCGAGGGCGCGCCCGAGGCCCGGACCAAGTCGGCCGTGCGGGTCCGCCTGGAGGACCGCTTCAACAGCATGCCGCCGGCGGCCGAGCTGCCGCGCGGGCCCGAGCCCCCCGAGGCGGGCGTCGCGCTCAACAAGTGTGTGCCGCCCCTGCCCCGGGAGGGGGGAGCCCGCAGGGAGAGCCCCCCGCGCCGGCCCGAAGGTTGGCTGCCTGCCGGGACTGCGCCCCGAGGGAGCGGGGGGACCGCGAGAGCAAGGGGTCGCCAGGCCGTGCACCCTGCGGGGGTCCACGTGGGGCGCCCCCATCCCCGGGGCCCGCCGCCGCCGGCCCTCGAGGAGCCGCCTTGCTCCCTGGGCTGTGCACTCGGGCCCCAGGCGCCCGCCCTGCCAGGGGAAAGGAGAGTTGGGGTCTGGGCCGGGCCCGGCCACCCTCCTGCCCCTGGGTAGCCCGCCCCGCCCCCGCCCATGTTGTCATCGTCCCCCAGGTTTTGGAGACGGGCGCGCGCGCGCACACACACACACACACACACGTCAGGCACCCGGTGATGCGCACAGGCGGTGTAATTCAAAAAACGACGCTGGCACTGCCCTCCGTTCTCCTCCCGGAGGAAGAGAAAGAAAAGCGCCCCTTTTCCTCCCGCCCCCGGGGTGATCCCTGTCCGATCAGGCTGGCCCGTTACCTGCAGACTTTCCACGGGAAAGTCGGATGGCCCCCAGCCGAGTGACAGCGACTGAGATGTCCCCGGAAGCCCGCCTGCCACACACCCCTCAGGAGTCTCTGGGGTCTCTTTTGTCTTGGCAGTTTGGTAACTCTTATCCGACATCCACCTGAATTAACGAATGTTCCTCTTCATCAGCAACAAAGCAAATGCACAACGTTAGTGAAGAATAAAACCGCCGCCGCCGCCGCCACCGCTTTGCAGTTTACATACCCGCTGTTCACCACAAACGCCTGCCCTACTCCGGGGAACCCTAACCTTTCTCACACGCAGGTAGGGAAGGGGACTGGCGGCGAAGCTCTTCCATGGGAGTTCCGTGCCCTTTGAGTTAGGTCCCAAAGCTTGCTTGCTTTTGTATGGCTGTAAAATTGTGAGTACTTGACGTGGAGGGGGATTAGCTGGAAATCCTGGAGCTCGCCCCGTGCCTGTCTCCAGCCCTGACGTTGCTTCAGTTAGAGCGCGTTTTACTTGTGTGGTCGAGAGATCCGGCCACGTAGTAACACTGCTCTTCATTTCCCCCCAGAGTTCTGGCAACTCCTGTTCTATACTTGAAGCAGCCAAGCACCAGGAGATTGGACTGCCTAGAGCATTTTCTTTCTGTTATCAGCAGGAAATTGAATCCACTAAGCAGACTTTAGGCAGTAGAAACAAAGCTTTACCTGAGCAGGTTTGGATTAAAGTAGGAGGTAAGCTATAAAGCAGAAGGTAGCAGCGGCTATGATTTTCCGAAATAAGACAACATTTGGTGTCTCTTGGTCTTTGGGATTGGCAGGGTGGCGGGGAGGAGGGGGGATGGGGATAAATGCTTAGCATCAGATATGTCCTTTTCGCAAGTGTGTTGGTTTCATAGGGATCTTTACATCTCATTTTAAATGTTCTGAATGTCAAGCATAATTCCACCGAGTTTGGGGCTCACTCGTTCTCCAGACAGTCAGGGACTCGGTAGGCAGAGAAATGGTGTTTGGTGCCATCGTCCAGCACACAGTGACCCGCGTGCAGCGGAAGAGAGCACTGCCTGTCCACCCTTACTGTGGCATCCCCGAGCCCCCAGGCCTCTCGCTCGGTTTGCAGCCCACTCCACCTTACACCGAGCAGCTTTCTTTGCCTTAGACTTAGCCTGGAGCCTGCCAACGGCTTTAGGAAAAGCTAGTCGCCATAACCAGACAAGCTGCAAATGGCACAGGGAGCTGTCTGTGTGTGTGGGGCGGGGGGGGGGGGGCTGACAGCTGTTGTTGCTTCGATCGGAGGAATAGACGACTAGAAACAAACTGCTGACTTGAAAGTGAATGCTCGGTCTTGTTTCTTGTGGTAAATCAACTGATTTTTCAAGATGTATGAATACAGATAAATAGCACAACTTTTTTTTTTCAAAAGTGAATGAGGATAAGATAGGAATGGAAAGCTACGTGTCAGTGATTGTGGCTGTTGATGTTTTGGCCTGTTTTATGTAAAAGCATTAACACTTGTAAAGAGAACATAGTTAAATAGCCCTGGACTGGCTACTCAGCTTAAGGAATGAAATATTAGCAGTCTTGGAGCTCCCCTACATGCCTGCCTTGAAAAGGTGTCGCGGCTGTGACATTTCTGTTCAGGGATTTTTCTCCCCATGGAGAATTCAGTAGTACAGCCTATCAGCGGGTACACATCTTTATATATGACCCCAATGCCCACGTCTTCTGTGTTTGATGGAAATGTGACATTTCTGTCACGCAAATCAAAACGCTGATGCCGTCGTTCCTTTTGTGGGGAGAAAGACCTCCAAGATGAGGACATCTCTAATCTGACACCACCTAGCTCTGGCCGCTCTCCCGAGGACCCCCCCACTGAGAAACCAAATACCATGTCCAAGAAATTGTCTATAAAGAAGGCGCTTCTAAGAGAATTTTATAAGCCTATCGATTATAAAAGACCTAAAGGAGTACTTTAGTTGTACATTCATGGTGAACTTGTTAGCGTGGAATAGATTGCATGCTCCTTCTGAATTAGCTCCAGCAATGCAGCTTGTTCTGTTCTCTGTGTTGCTGGTCCTGTCATGTTCAGGAGGGTGGGTGTGTGTGTGTGTGTGTGTGTGTGTGTGTGTGTGTAAGTGCCAGAAGAGGGGCACTCAGCATTAATGGGGATAAGTTAAGAATGCAAATTGAAATTAAAGTACCACTTTTTTCTTCTTTTGCAAAGAAGAAGCGCTATGTAAACAAGCGATAAATAAGAGGAATCGAAGTAGGATGCGTCAGTTGGACACGAATGTGGAGCGGAGAGCCCTTGGAGAGATTCAGAATGTGGGCGAAGGCACCACCGCAGCCCAGGGCGCTTGGCAGTCAGCAGAGGCCGCCCCGTCCAACCTGGGGGAGCAGGCCCAGAGCGGGCCCCAGGGAGGAAGGTCTCAGCGTAGGGAGAGGCATAACCGAATGGAAAGAGATAGAAGGTAACGTGTGATGGTCTAGCCCGGTGGATCTGTAAGATTCTGTCAGCAGTGCGAGTTTCTGATCAATAAAGCAATGGTGGCATTGGGTCTGGGCAAGCAGGGAGCGGGAGTAAATGACCTCAGGTGTGCCAGGTAGCTCGGGGTCCCCAAGGTCACCCCTCCCTCCCCAGGTTTCTCCAGACGGATGCACAGGCTTCAGTGTGGAGCCACACTCCTGGCTAAAGTTCATTGTAGCTAAAGATAGGCTTAGCCAGGGGAAAAGGCTCCTGGGCCAACAACGTTGGGAACAACACTTACAAGCACCTGAGGGTCTCCACCCAGAGGGGTCACACGGGACACCCTTGGCTTCCCCAGCAATGCTGTGTGTGTGACAACACGTGAAAGCCCCTCAGAGGCTCCCTGCCCCTCCCTGGGAGACCCCTGGCCCATGCCCACTCCACAGAAAGCAGGTACTCCACACGGCCGAGGTGAAGGGACACGTGTATCCAGGCTGGTGGTGGGCATGAGAAGCCCTGGTGGCACAGTGACGACATGTGGGGCTACTAACCGCAAGGCCAGCAGTTCAAAACTACCGACTGCTCCTTGAGAGGAAGATGGGGATTTCTACTCTCTTAGGGCAGCGGGACCCTGCCCTCTGGAGCCGCTCTGAGTTGGCAGTGACTCAACAGCAGTGAGTTTGGCCATTGGTGGTGGGCACTCTTGAAACGATGGCCACCGATCAAGGGCCAGCCTCATAAGCAGACCGTTGTCCAGGGAGCAGTCTGCTCTGCACATGAGATGACCCACCGTGCCTAGTTCTTTTAAAGAATGTTGGAGGAGGAGGAGGTTAAACTGTTGTTTAATTTGACTTACCTGCAGTCTTTGTCCTGTTCACCTGTGCAAAGTCAGACGGTGGTTAATTTCTCTCTGCTACGTTGAGCTTTTGCCCAGTGTTTCTTTAACCGATTGTTTCGCTCTCTGCCCACGTCCTCATCCATAAAATGGGGCAGCCTCGATCTCATAGGCTTGTGATGAGAAGGAAATAGGTGAGAAGCAGAGTTCAATTCGGTGCCGTAGAAAGCGGCTGGCCGTGCTGCCTGCTGTGGTTCTTGCCTCGCAGAGTCCCCGATTAGAGTTGAAGGTAGACAGCTGGACAGCTGAACGAGGGCTGTCATTCGCCTAGTGTCGAGTTGTTTAGGACTTTGAGTCAGCTAAACTTACCACGCTGTCATACGCAGAGTAAGAACTGAGTTGTGGGGTCAGTTTAGAGCATAGAGGAGGCCAAGTAATAACCTGCTGTGAGGGAGGCGTGATCTGCCCAGAAAAAGACTTCTTTACACATGGAGCCTGGTTCTGACTCCGGGTCCCTGGGTCATGCAAGAGAGTGCCGGGCGTCCAGCCCAGGCGCGAGCAGGGACACGGGCTGCCCCTCCCTGGCTGGGCCTAGAAGCCCAGGTGCACACTGGTTAAGTCACTCAACCATTAGCTACCAAACCCTCTAGCCGCTTCTCTGGAGAAAAGTGACTCTGTTTCCAAAGAGGACAGCCTTGGGGCCCCGAGAGGACACTTCTGTGCTATGCTACAGGGCTGCTGTAAGTCAAAATCTCAGGCAAAGGGTAGGGTTTGGGTGAAACTTCTGATGGCCCCTCCCCCAGCACTCCCATCCCTTGAGGTGATAGGATAAAGCTTCTTTGGCCCCTTCCCCTGGTGACCTTGGATTCTGACTGCAGGCGCCGCATCCGAATCTGTTGCGACGAGCTGAACCTTTTAGTCCCGTTCTGCAATGCTGAGACAGATAAGGCCACCACTCTTCAGTGGACCACAGCCTTTCTGAAGTACATTCAGGAAAGACATGGAGATTCGCTCAAAAAGGTTAGTGTGTCAGGCCCCCTCCCAGGGAGCTTCCTGCTTCTCCAGACGCCTTCTCAGACTGGCCCGGTGGATCTGAGGCCCAGTATGGACCTTAGTAATTGAAATAGGAATTACAGCCCCCACTTATTGCTCAACAAAGTGTAAAGTGAGTCTATTCCACGCCTTAGTTCGTGGGTCACATTAAGCCCCTGCAGCTACAGTGTCTGGTCCTGACCTGGACCTTTGCAGACACATGGAGGACATAGTCTTTGTCCTCAGAAAAGCGTGCTTTGTCAAGGTGCTGAAAGCAAGGGGGAGCAGCAGCAACAACAAACAGCATAAATAGATGTCCGAGGGCTGAGCCCCGGTGGCGTAGTGGTTGTGCGCGGGACTGCGACCCACTGGGATGGAGGTTCAATTCCGGCTCCCAGGAGCAAAGGTTGGGCCTCCTACTCCCACCACCGGAGGGCAGTGATGCCTAAAATTAAAAAAAAAAAAAAAAAATAGATGTCCGAGGGAGGGTCTGGAGGCAGATGTGTTCAGAAGGCGCAGGGCGAGGAACATGGGCCTCTGCTCTGGGTCCCCAGTGGCTCGCTGCACACGGGCTTGCCTGGCAGTAGCTCCGTGGACTGGGTGCTTGGTCTAGACAAGAGTCGAGTTGGTACCCTGGGGTTCAGATGAGAGAGTGGGGGCACCCCTGGGATGTGCCGGGCCTGGGCTCCTTTTCCTGGCTGAGTTCTGTTTGGGGGAGGTGCTCTGTGAGGTCCTGTGAGACACAGTGTTCTCAGCAAGGGTGCACCGTGTCTAAGCGCCACAGCTCTTGCGTGCAGCGAGGGTCTGGCTAGGGTGCACAGCTCACCTTTTTGAAAAGGACTAAGGATTCGGCATTGAGGTCGGGGGCTCAGACGCACCAGCTGCTCTGTGTGACAAAGGTGAGGCCCCCTGCTCCTGTAAGGCTTCCCAGGTCAGAAACCCTGTGCCGGGCTGGTCAGCACGGCGCCAACCACAGGGCCCGCTGCTTTAACCCGTCTGGTCCCCTAGAGACTAGCATGGCCACTGAGTCCAGGCCTGGGGGAGCAGACTTGATGACAGTGGGTCTCTGTCTGCCTCCCCCCCCTCGCAGGCTCGTGTGCTGCTGCCCCAGCGGTGGGTAGGAGTCTGTGCCTTGTCTTTCCTCTCAGTCCCTGTTGCCATATGGTCATGGCCACCTCCAAGACGGACCATTGAGGCACCCTCGGGCAGTCCTACCCTGTCCTGTGGGGTCATTCGGAGTGGCCGTGGACTTGCAGGGGTGAGTTTTGTTTGATAATTGCCAAATGTGCTCTCCTGGGACCACGGCCGGGGGTTTGTGCTGCACTTACATGGTATGCTTATTTGCTCGAGGTTGACGGGACCGGCTTGTTTTAATACAAGAAAGTCTGTAACTGTCCTTCTATGTGTGCTTAACGAGTCGGTACATGAAAAGCTAGTTCATATCGTGTTACCAGAGTAGGACAGTGTTGGAGAGAGTCATCTTAGAGGACACAAAAGAACTGCCCCTTTGGGTCTCAGGCTGTAAATCTGGACTGGAACAGATCGCCTGCCCTCCCACTGCGAGTGTGAACTGCGGACGTGGTGATTCTTATGTGATGGCAGTAGGTTTGGTGCATGCATGCGTGCACGTGTGTAAAACATGCTTCCTGGGTGTTTCTGAGGTGTAACCATCTTGATTGTTTTCAGGACATGGTATTAGACACAGGCCGGGGGACTGGGACAGAAATAGCCGAAATACAGTTGACTCATTTCTCAGGAGCGTTCGTCCTTTTGATTGAATGTTGTGGTTGTTGTGCAGAATGATCACAGCAACTTCCACCAAGCTAGTGACACTGGACATTCTTTGATTCCAGCCCCTTCTTCACAATAAACTCCTGCCCCTAGGGTTCTGCTGTAACATGTCAGCACGCCCTGTGGCCCCAGGTGGGAGTCTATGCTGTTCGAAGGTGCAGAGTGTGTCCTGGTGTGTAGCAGGAAGGGGATGCTGCCTGCCTGGTCAAACCACTGTCCTGATGTTTGAGCCCATGCTTGCAGCCATTGGTCACCTGCTAGCCCACCTCCTCCATGGTCTCCCTTTTAGTCACTGACCTGCGCCAGGGACTGCTCTTGCCTAAGGACACGTCCCAACTGTGTGAGACCCGATGTCTCCAGCCTCCACTCTGGCCCTGAGAGCATCCGTCTGCGTCTCATGTGCTTATCCTGCTAGCCGGGTCTTCTCCGGCCTCCTGAGCCAGGGCCCTGCTCCCACCTCCATGTGCTGCCACTGAAAATGCCACGGCTTGGTCTCCTCAAAGTCATATCCTTCTAACATTTTAAAGAGGTCTTGTGCAGCGATTTATTGTGTGATTTGCAATATGTTGTTTGATTTCTTGTCTGCGATTTCCATGAGCATTAGTTGTGGGTCCAAGCAAAATAAGATCCTTGACAACTTTGACCTTTGTGACGAGGAACGTGATGTCATCATTTCTCTTGAATTTGTCATTTTACATTTTAAATCATGTGGTTGTCTGGTCTGTTCCCGTTCACTCTTGCTGAGGACATGGACCTTTACAGGCTCGGTTTCATTCTTGACCACGTCTCACTTTCCCAGATGCGAGCGTGTATGTTCCATGTTCCGAGTAGGAACAGTTCTGTTTTGAGTTGTTGCCCCTCAGCAGTTGAAGGACTGCTCTGTCCTCCTCTGTGGCCAGCCCCCTGTGAGGAGGCAGCTCTTCCTCGGCTGTACATGGAGTGCCTACAACTGAGGGCTCATCGGCCAGTACTGCTCGGACTGGCTCCTGCCCTTTAGGTTTCACTGGCCAGTCCCTCAGGAGCAGGCAGTCTGCGCCTTATTTGTGGTCTGTTCTTAGTCTGAAAGCTGTCCAGAACTGCGGTCTCCTGGCTAGTATTTAAAATGCCAGTGGCGTTGCTTCCAGCACTGAGCAATGTGGAAGCCAGGACAGCCTGACAGAGGGGTCGTTTCTGCCTTGCTTACTAGTTGTGCTAAACGATGATTGGACTGAAGAAGACAACTGGGGACACTTTTGGCTGAAGGTTAAGGATGATCTCAGGACAGCGGTTTCAGGGCTCACCCACACTTCAGGGCTCTGGAAAACCCAGCCTCCCTGAGAGCTGCACTTGCCACCTCCTGAGTAGGGTTGTCTGTGGACTCTGGGGTTGTTCAGGGCCCCATGCAGGTCTTGCGTTCTCCCAGCAGAGAGGCAGTTGGCAACACTGTCTCTGTCCTCCTCCTCTCGACTCTGGTGCTACTTACTCGGGGTGAGACAGTCTCGGGCTGTGCCTTGTGAGCTGTGTGCAAGCTCTTATGCAGAGGGCCAGGAGGCCAAAGAGAAGCACCAGATATACTACCAGGCCAGTTAGCTGGATGTCCCAGCAACCACGGGCCTAAAGCTCCAAACCAAGGAGCCAAGTCCTGCAGGAGTTCTGCACCTAAGCAGCTTCTGCCTGTGCTTTCACGGTGGCCGAGGTTCCGTGTTTCCAACGACCCTTCGCCAGCTCCACTCTCAGCAGGAGGACGCTTACTGACCCTGGCTTGGGTCTCAGATGTGCAGTTGGCGATAGTTGTAGACGATTGTCCTACATCTGGCCAAGCCTTCCTGCTGTAGATGCTGGGGCTGCTTAGACGAGGGCATACGTGTGTCCCTGCTCACCTGGCGCTTGGCAGGAGCCAGCAGACAGGTCTGAAAGCCAGACTGCCAGGGGCCTTCTCCACACTGGAGGTCAGGGGTCGAGGAAGACCTCTGAGCCCAGATCAGAGGACCAGTGGCTTGGCCAGGGAGCTGGAGCCGGAGTGAGCCGTCTGCTGAGGGGCCCATGTGGGCGGAGCTGGCAGCCTGTGTGTGGGTCTCAGGGTCCCGGGGTCCTAAACTGACTGCACAGGAGGAGGGGCAGGAGGCTAAGCAGCTGTGGCCCTGGTGAGACGGGGCCTGCAGCGAGCAGTGGTGGAAATGAGGAAGACAGGGCGTCGTGCCATCTGCCGGGGGCAGAGGTGGATTCCACGACTGTCAGATGGGAAGACTGGTGGGAGGCAGAATGGGAGGGATGCAGGGGAGGTGGGCACACCTGGGACTGTGGAGTGTGGGTGAGCGTGGGCAGGTTGAAGAGAAACCTGGGCAAGTGATGATTCATGATCTTTCTCGTGAGCAGTGGAGGTTTTGAACACTTGCTTGTCATCATGTAGTCTCAGCGGTCAGCTCCACACTTACTACACACACTGACACTCACACTCACACGTACTGAGAGCCCTCGTGGACAAATAGTTAGTTGTACATCTACAATGAGCAGCCAGTCCCCGTCCCTCCCACCCTGTCTGTCACAGAAGTGACTGCTAATGACTTCCATTTCCAAACCAGGGCCCAATCCGGCTTCTGCCCTGCCCTGCCCTGGGCCCCCATCGGGCTCGCCCACCAGCCAGACCAAACGCACTGCCAGCAAGGCCGCCTGTGGGAGAGGGTAGAACTGCACCGTGTGTCGTGCGTCTGAGACTGTCACTCTGTGGGAAGCAAGCGGAGCTGCTGGTGCTG
Organism: Nesogale talazaci; assembly: GCA_004026705.1. NCBI lineage: Eukaryota > Metazoa > Chordata > Mammalia > Afrosoricida > Tenrecidae > Nesogale > Nesogale talazaci. Next base: position 27,651 of record PVJH01016448.1, read on the forward strand.
TCCAGTTGCTGGCCTTGCCGTCAGCTGTGCAGAGGGTTCCCCACTGTGCCCAGGCTCCTCCCCACCTGCCCAGCGGAGACGTGAGTGAAGCCACTGTCTAACTGGGTCACCACAGTCTCGGTTCCTCATCTTGTTGGTCACCCAAAATAGAGGCCAGTGCCCACTGAATGGGAGGCGGGCTCCCATCGCCCAGAGAGAGGTACAGCCTCGGGTGCCACAGGGGCGGGTCCTCCTTCTCCCACGGGCTCTCGGTGTCGGCATCACCTCAAAGGCAGTGTGTTCGTTTATTTTTTCACCTGTTAACCAGCGACTCCATTCCCTGGCTCTCAGGCACCAGGAAGCTCCTGCCTTTCTTGATGTGTTTGCCTTGCGAGAGATTCTGGAGATAGGGACAAGGGCTGGGCCCACGCTTGGGCCGCCGTAGCCAAGGTGTACAAGTACCTGTGTCCCTGCCCCCCGTCACCTGGTACACTCTTAGATGTGGGCCCTCGCTGACAAATGCCACTGTCCATCCCCCCTGCCCCCCCCGCTAGCCTTGGTGACCTTGATATCAGGAGATCCACCTGGCTGGCTGCAGCACTCCCTGCCTGCGGCCTTATGGACGTAAGGGACTCGGCTGGTTTGCCCAAGAGGACACTTCCTTCTGGTGGCACTTTGGGCTTTGTCTGGAATGCTCTCCTTTTGCTAGTTGTGGGGACGTGGGTTCCCAAGGGGTCCACCAAGCATGAGTTCAGTGGTCCGAGCCCACGAGTCACTCGCTACAGAGAAGCAGCATGAGGCGCCTCGGCCCTGGAAAGCCCCGGGCAGCCCCGTGCGGCCCAGTAGGGTTGCTCTGTGCAGTTCCCGACGAGCTCTGTCCAGTAGATGAATCTCTGACATGTGGGTGCTCAGTCTGACCCGGCCGTTGCCACAAAGACGTCAATGTGGTGGCCTCTTTGTTCTCATGTAAGAAGGCTTCACACGCGGAAAGTGTTCTGGGGGAAGGAGAGTAAGATGCGTATCAAATGTGTCTGCCTGTGGGAGCAGGCTTGCTGGAGTGACAGCTGCCGGCTGGTCTTTGCTGGAGCTCTCTCCCCGGCCCCTGAAGACAGCAGCGCTGAACAAGGCTCGGTTGCAGCCCCAACTCAGCACATCTGTGCTATTTCTCGGCTTTAGGAGTTTGAGAGTGTCTTCTGTGGGAAAACGGGCAGAAGGCTAAAGTTGAGCAGACCAGACTCCTTGCTGGCGTGTCCTGCCCAGGACGGTCTACAGAGCAGCCCAGCGATGGAGATCAAGTGATCTGAACTGCACACGGGCTCGTCGGAAGCCAGCACTCCCCCATCGGGGGTCCCGGAATTTCTGCAGCCCACCTCCCCCCCCCCCAGCCCCTCCCGGAGCTCTGCTCGGAGCGCAGTGTGAGCGTGACGTGGCTCACGTTGGCAGGACTCCAGGAGGGACGATGCAGGCCCATTTTGTAACGACATTTCTCTAGACCAGAATGCTTGCCCGTCAATGTCCACTTAGACCACTTGGGGATGAAGCCATCTTACAATTAGCTAGTAAATTTTCAATGATCTGTGTGATGCCATCATGTTTTCCTGACATGATAACTTAAAAATTAACATCCTTTGTAATTGGTTTAAAGGGTGCATTGCTTTTTACTTATCCTATGTACATTTTCAAAATGCCCACGTAGCAATTGGAACCGGTTGCGTTGTTTCCCCTAGAAGTAGTTTGGCCATTTTATTTCATTTCAGTTCTAGCACTCGCCCCTCTCACAGCTTTGCCCACTCCGACGCCCCTGTGTTGCAAGACGCAGTGCTATTTTAAACCCCCCCTTTTTTTTTTGCCGGAAAATTTCCAGAGACCCCTTTTAACACAACCTTTGTCCATAGATGAGATCCTGTCATCACTGTAGAGTGCTAAGTGCCCACATTCCCTTCAGCAGAGACATTCCTTTCTGCGTAATAAATGGTGGTATTTGGAACCGAGTTTTTCCAAAGTGGCTTTATTTATCACAATCAGTAACACCGACAGACGTTAGTGCAATATAAAGTCACCTTCAATAAATACTGTTCGGCAGAGACAGGTGTGAGTCTACACAGATGTGGCCGTGACCGGCCGCTGTCTCTGGAGGCGGCGGGTGGGGCGGGGGGAGAGGGGAGGTGGTGGCACATTAGCAGAGTGAATGAAGGTGTAGAGTACGACCTTTCGGGGATCTTGGTGTAATCCTCACACAGCACTCCGTAAACAATCTGCTGAGTATTTTGGTCTCGTGGAATCAGACGGAAGTTCCCACATCAACACTGGGTCCTCCCCCACGATGGAGGGGCTTCCCGTTGGACTGTGTGGGGCCTGTGTTTGAGATCAGAGCTCACAGGTGACAGGGCCACCCCCACAGGACACGTGGAGGCGACGGCTGGATGCAGGCTCCTCTGAGGAGGCCACTGAGAGGACAGGCTTGAGGGTTCTCCGGACATCTTGAGCGGGTGGCTCCCGCTGCCCATGGGGTTGGGCCTCCTGCCCAGTTTTATGAGCTTCTGGGGCCTGACTTCTCCCCGCCCCCACCTAACACAGCTCCTTGGCAGGCTGAGGTGTCACAGATCCCAGGAGTGCCCTGAGCCCCAATGGCACCAGGAATGCCAGCATCGCCGGGGGGCCCGGGCTCGCCATGGGCACCATCCTGACCGTCTTTGCTTGTGCCAGGCACCCCTTGTGGACCTAGAGGACACGCGGGAGTAAGGGCTTCAATGTGGGCCAGGGGAGGCCCGCTCCCGGCCCCACCCCCAGCCTGCTGTGGACAGGAGGGGAAGCCACAGACCTGGGGGGAGACGGGGGTGGGGGTGGGGAGGGGCGTCCTTTGGTGATGGCAGGAGCGACAACTGTGCAGGCTGTGGGGGGCAGCCCAGCCTCTAAGTGAGGGGGGAGAGGCCTTGCCTGGGGGCCCTTGGGGAGGCTGGTGCCCATGGGATTCTCAGCCCAGAGATGCCGGGCACCCCGGGAAGGGGAAGTGACGAGGGGGTGGAAGCAGAGGCCACCCTGTCCTCAGGCCCTGACAGGAGGCCCAGACTCAGGGGTCCCCAAGGAGACCTGAGGACAGGGACACCTCCACCTCCTTGACAGATCACCGACACTCGGTGTCTAAAATGGACATAGCCAGTGTCTATGTGGGAGCCATCTGGTGGCTCAGCACTCAGCTGCCACCTGTAAGGTTGATGGTTGGAGCCCCTGGGGCGCTCGAGGAGAGAGAAGAGGCCGTCTGTTGCAACGGTGCCGGACCTGGCGACTGTGGGGCACGTTGGCACTACCCTTGGTCACGTGGCTGCAGCCGACCTCAGAGGCATGGGCGTGGGCATGGGTGGGTCAATGCAGAGCCCTGCTTGGATTTAGCTGACAGCCCAGGTCACTTAGAATAGAACTAACCTACCCCACAGGCATGGTCTGCTTTGCCAGAAGGGGAAGGGTTGGCTGGTAGGGAGAGGAGCCCCCCCCCCTCCCCCGCCACACGGCAGACACTGCTCAGCGTCAGAGGGAGGCCCCCAGCCTCTGGCAGGACGTGGAGAAAAGCCTTCTGACCTCAGGGCCTCCTACCTTGGAGTCCTTGGTCCCCATCAGGCCCGTCCTGGCCGATGCCGGTGGCACCTTTGTCTCCTCTGTCGCCCGGACTTCCTGTTAGAAGACATGACCAGGGACAATCTGAGAGAGTCCGGTCAGAAAGCCTTACACACCTGCCACCAGCCTAGTCGCCAAGCCTTTGGACAGGACACACGCCGGGACTGTCTGCTGACTTCTACTCCTGGAGGGACCTGCCTCTGTCTGGACTGCCCAGGCTCGTCAGACAGGACTTGGACCGGGAGCGGCTGACCTGTGTTCTGATACGCGGCAGGGAGTTTGGTTTTGGGGGGAGACAGGGACTTGGGCAGTAACTGAGAATCAGTAACTCGGAGGTGCCGGGTCTGAGGCTAGCTGACCTGCAGATGCGATTTGTTGCCCTCGGGGATAGCTGGGACCCCAGAGCACCCTGTAACGGTGGCTGGGTGGCCCCTGCATGGACAGTGGTTCAGACCCATCAGCCACTCTGTGGGGAAGCAGGCTTTCTGCCCCCATAAAGAGTTACCCGTGGAAGCCCTGGGCGCGGCTCTGAGGGGATGTGTTTGGGGTGGACTGTGCCAGGCCGACCAGGAGCAGTGAGGCCCCGCCTGGCACTTCTGAGGCGCAGGCAGGTGGGGTCTGCGAGGATGTGGGCGCCTCCCGGGGCACTGACGACTCACCTCGCGGTCCGGGGTCTCCCAACTCGCCAGTGGGCCCTCGGTAGCCAGGGGGCCCACGAGCGCCAGGGTGGCCGATGGAGCCGGGGGGCCCTGGGGGGCCCGGAGGGCCTGCCGGGCCCGGCCTTCCAATGGAACCCGGTGCTAGAGGCTTCCTCAGGTGGGCCGCTAACTGCGCGATTTGCTCTGGAAACCACAAAAAAGGCCGCGTGAGCGCAGCACCCGTCAGCTGCTGGGGGTGGGGGGTGTGCCTCGCAGTGCACCCTAAGTGTCCCAGGGCCACCTACAGGCCCTCCCAGTGGGCGCCTGGGGAGGGTCCTGAGCCCCAAGGACGCTGGGCTCCCCCACCGAGGGCACCCCCGTGCAGCACGGGGCTGGGGGCAGGCAGGCGGGGGCTGGGCTCACCGCTGATCACACCCCCACACAGCTCGCGGATGTGCTGCTCGCTGGCCTCTTTGCCCTGGAGGTCACCACAGGCCCATGGTCATGCTCAGGAGGAACAGGGACCACGGGCGATACCCCCCAATCCCGCAAGGGGCAAGCAAACACTTACTGGCGCACCAGGTCTTCCTGTAATCCCAGGGGTGCCCTGAACCCCCTGGAAGCCCACAGGACCGGGGGGCCCGGGGACCCCCTGAACGCCGCTGGTGCCGTTGGGACCCTGGATGCCTTTGGGGCCCAGCTCGCCTCTGTCACCAGACTGGACAGAAAGAGGGAAGATGGGGGGTCAGAGGGCGGCCTTGGCTCAGCGTCCCTGCCACCCCTGAGGGCCGGGCTCTCCTCCTCTGCCCGGCCACCACCACCACGGGTGCTCTCTGAACTCACCGCTCCCTTGGGTCCGACAGGCCCACTGGGACCCTGCAAACAGAGAAGGGCTTTGCGTCAGGGCCTGTGCGCCTGCCCAGCCCTGCACCCGGCCCTGGCAGCCCCTCAGGGGAGTGTGGAGCCGGGCTGGGATGAAGCAAACAGTCTGTGAAGCGAGGGGGACAGACCACCCTGGACCCTCTGATCTTCCCTCCCCACGGGGAATGCGCTAGGAAGCCTGCCCAGACCCCGACCTCCGTCCGCGCTCCAGAGCAGGCTCATTCCTGGAGCAACTGCAGGACACATCGGTCTTGCTGACTGCCCACCTGCCTGTCCAAGGAAGACCAACCGGGGTCCTGCCCCAAGGCCCACTGTGGTCCTGCCTGACTCTAATGGGCTCCTCCACAGGTGTTCTCACTGGTTCCCATTTTTCGGGCTACATAGCAGCTCGATGAGGCCACCGGGCCCGCAGGGACCCACCGGCACAGATTGGGGGAGGGGGGGCAGGGGATGGAGGCGGGGTAGCTGGACACTGGAAACGGGGAGCCGGAATATTGAGTGGGCACATTGGAAATGTGTCACCAGGGTCACTGAACACGATGACCCAGCATGCTGTGTAAGCCATCAGCAAAACACAAGGAGACAACCAGAGAAAGGAAGGAAGCAGACCACTCTGGGACCTGGGTGAACAGCTGGAGCCGGCCGTGTCCCCACAGCGTCTGCAGCAAGCCCCAGGCCGGTCGGGGCCAGGGCTGCCCCGAGTGTGTGAGCAGGTGAGCAGGGACCCAAGTCAGATCTGCGGGTGGGTCTGAGGGAGACGCGCTGCACCAAGACAGTGTCGTGGGGGGAGCAGCTGTGAGAGCGGACGCTCAGAGCGCCCAACCCTGTGGTCACTCCAAAGCCAGGAAGCCCCTGGCCCCTGGAACCTCTGGTCTCTGTACCGTCAGGAAGCCCTCGTCCCCCCGCCCCAGCTGTGCCCCGCAGCCCCCTGCAGCAGAGAAAAGTGATGAGGACGCTGGTGCAGCATCCAAGGGGACAGCGCCACCAGGGAACAGGCCACGTGACGGTTAGCTCTGTGGAAGGACATGCTCATGGGAACGGACAGACGACTCCTCACAGCCAGACAGGCCCGTTGTGCTCTCTGCCCCCGGCCTCCTCTCTACCCATGGCCACTTGCCGGCCGTGAAGGTGCCCGGGGAAGGTGGCAGCCGCTGGGTGGCTCAGGGCTGTCAGCGGCACAGTCACTCCCGCCCTCCTCATCCAATCTGGTCACCTCATTTCTGCATAATGTCACTTCACACAGACAGTCTAGTCTTTGGAGTCTAAGCACATGGAGATGGGAGGAGGGGCCTACTGCAGGTCACGCCAGGCCCAGCCCCCTGCTGGGGGCTGGACATAACTTTCCTGCCAGGCCAGCCACCGACTGGGCCCCTGGATGCGGAGATGCCCCACCAAGCCTGAATGACCTTCAGCTTTCCCACTCACCAGCTCTCCTTTGTCCCCAGGGAGACCATCAGCACCTGCAATGCCCTGGAAAGGACACCCGCGTTAGGGGCTGCCCCCAGCCAGGGCCCTGCCTGCCTGCCTGACGCAGCTGACAGACCTCAGGGGCCTGAGAGCCACCAGTTTTAGAGCCCTGGAGACACAGCGGTCAGGCGCTGAAGGCTGGTAGTCTGCACCATCCAGAGGCTCCTCAGGAGACGGCCCTGGCATCTGTGTCGACAGCCACCTCAGTGTTGTGTGTGTGTGTGGGCGGGGGGGGGGGGGGCCCTCTACAGCATCCAACCCCAGACCCGCCGTCCTGCCCATGGGAGGGGGGGGGACGCAGTGGTGGAGCAAGCACAGTAGGAGGGCCGAGGGTTCTGAAGACCAGGCAGAGCCCCGGGGGCTGGGCAGCCACTGGGATGGGCCTCACCTGGTCTCCCTTGGGGCCTGCGGCTCCTCCAGGACCCTGCAGGCAGAGAGAGGCACTGCCGGAGCTGACTGACACACAAGCCTCCCATAGCCACCTGGCACTGCCCTAGGCACTCCCTGTGGGCCCGCCTCAGGCTTGCGGGGGGGGGGGGGGGGGGGGGGGGGGGGGGGGGGGGGGGGGGGGGGGGGGGGGGGGGGGGGGGGGGCAGTTGGAGGAGGGAGGGGAGGCAGCAGCAATCACAAAGTAACCTCTACCATTGACCGAGGGGCCCTGCAGCTGCCTCCTGCGGGGCAGACAGGAAACGCTAAAGTCTGGACTGTTGGCAGCCCCCCAGGTCCTGGAATTCCCACCCTGCAGGCTAATAAAGGGCCTGCTGTCCCCTCTGCCCCTGGGAGGGGTGCCCACCTTGGGACTGCGGGGCCTCCACACCGCTGTGCATGCTGAATGGCAGCCTTGTCCCACCGACTCCTCCCTGTTGGCCTCAGAGGCCCTGGAGACCCCCACCCCCACCCAGGCTCCTGGGGTCACAGGTACCCAGGGACAGCCCTCCCCACCCAGGCCGCCTCTCAGGACACGTCAGAATTCTCACCAGGATGGGCACCAGCTAAGTGCCACCCCATAGCCTCTGCTACCCTCCCCAGCACAGGGGCTCAAAGGGCCCCAGGGCCTTGGGCATGAGGAACAGGAGGACTGGTGACCGGGACACCCCTCAGGCCAGCACGGCATGATGGTCCTAGGCAGCCCCCTTAGGGGCCTGTGAGTCCTGGGACTAGGTGATCACTTACCCGCTCGCCCACACCACCTCGGAGGCCCTGGGGCCCTGGCAGACCGGGGTCCCCAATGCTGCCCTTCCGGCCCTGCAGACGCAGTCCAGTTTCTGTCAGTGACCCCCACACGGGGACACGCACACCCTCCCGCCCCTGCTGGACCTGTGGTCACTGCAGCCACACCCACCTGGAATCCCCGCACGCCGGGTGCACCGGGAGGGCCTTGCGGGCCAAGAGCACCCTGAGGGGAGACGAGAAGGAGGTGAGCCGATGCCAGCCCACCGGGGGTGGGGGGGGGGGAATGAGGGAGTCACCCGTGGGGCCCAGCTGCAGGCGTGCAGGGGTCAGGGGTGTTGAAGAGGAGGGCCCATTGTGGGTGAGCGGCTGCCATTCTGGGCCAGGAACCCATGGCCCCCCAGGGAGGCTGGCATCACTGGGCCTGGGGGGCTGCCCACCCTGGAAGATAAGGCTGAGGATGCGGTACTGTGCCCCCCCGTCCCGACGACCTCCAGGGCAGATGGCCACACCTGAGCCTACCCGTCACTCACCGCGGAGCCCCTGTGGCCTGCTTCGCCTCGCTCCCCTGGCATGCCCACGTCTCCCTGTGAACACAGGGATGTGGGAGGGGCATGAACTCCGCCCATGCAGGAGCGGGGTGGGGACAGCGCAGGGCGGCTGGGTCAGGCACTCACAGGCACACCGGGCTCTCCGGAGGGTCCTGCCTCGCCCAGCTCTCCAGCTTTGCCCTATGGAGGGAGGGGCGCCTGAGTGTCCCTGCAAGGCCCCAGGACCCACTGAGGAGCCCCTGCCCCCAGACTGCCACTTACCAGCTCTCCCTTCTCTCCTTTGGACCCTGCTCGTCCTGGGAGGCCCTGCCAGGACAGGGTGGTGGTCAGCGGTGCAGCCCAGACCTTGGCAGAGGTGCCCACGACCAGGGGACAGACTGTGCCCAGTGGTGACAATTGTCCCCTGCCCCAGGAGGCCGGCTGGGTGGGCAGTACCTAGGTCTGCTCCCGCAGGGCCGAGTGTGTAATGAGTGTCAGGACCCTGCTCCTCTGGGTCCACCCACAGGCCAGGCCTGCGACAACCCCCCCCCCCACCTCCAATGCTCACCGGTAGCCCGTTGGGCCCCTTCTCTCCTGGACCTCCATTGCGGCCAGCCTCTCCCTGGGAGGACAGTGGGGGCAAGGCAAGGAAGATGAAGCCAGGACTCAGGTGGAGTGCGCCCCTGCCCACCTGACCCCCAGCGGGACCTGGCCTCTGTACTGACCTTCTCACCATCCAGCCCTGGCACACCGTCCCGACCATCCTTGCCTGGCATGCCCTGTGGACAAGGGGACCGGTCAGGGCGCGCCTGTCCCTTGCCCTTCCTGTGGGGGGGTCCAAGCTGTCTGGGGGGGCAGGGGTGGGCGGGCGGCACTAAGAGGGGCCACAAGTGCCGCTTAAGGCTTCCACCTACGCTCTGGGGAAAGTCAGGGAGCCCGCGCCTAGACGCTCGGCCGCCGAGCAGGCCCAGGGCCTCCTGGGGAGCATGTGGGGCTGACCGGCACATGGGACGCTCTGGTGTGCACATCTGTGCCCCCCCCCAGGAGAGGGTGGCCTATAAACGTGGGGTGTCTGTCCCGAGGCAAGGACAACACTGAGCCCGTGTGCTCAGAGAGAAGCCCCCCCACTCCTGGCCTGGGACGGGGGTGGGGTGGGGGGAGAACAGGACTGCCATGCTGCCCAGAGGCACTTACAGGCTCTCCGACTGGCCCGGTCAGTCCAGGGATCCCTTTGGGGCCAGGTCTGCCCTGAAAGACAGAGCAATCAGCCGATGCAGCAGAAGCAAAGCGGTCCCCCGACCTTCATGACCCCTGCAGTGCCCAGACCCCAGGATCGGCCAGCTTAGCTCTGTCCACGTGCCAAGGCAGACTCGGTCCTTCCGGCGCTCTGCCCAGCTGGCCTGGTCATCTCACTGGTCCAGATGGACGAGGCAAGCTGGGTCAGAGCAGCCACAGAGACATGCCAGCCCTGACATGGTCCCTCAGTTTGCCTGTGGACACCACACATATCCACTGTCCGTCTCCCGTGGGCAGCCTAAGCCAAGATTCCAGGCTCACTTGGGCCAAGCACAGCCCAGAGAACAGCCAGAGGCACAGGGCACAATGGTGGAGGTGCCTCCCGGGAGGCTGCTGGCCAGACCCCTGAGCAGGTGCCCTTCTCCTCCACCCCGTGGGGCCACAGAGAACCAAGCCCGTCGCTCACTTACGAGGTCTCCCTTGGGTCCTCGGAAGCCCTCTGGGCCCCTCTCGCCTCGGTCGCCCTGGGAGACAGTGGGGAGGGGAACAGTCAGCAACTCAGGGCAGCCTACAAGCCCAGCAAAGCCAGACTGCAGGGGGTGGGCGGCCGGGCAGGAAGGACCACGCCTGCTGAGGGCCAGAGGCAGTGGCCTGTTTATATGCATGAGAAACAGAGAGGGGCCCCCCCAGACCCCCTGTTTGCGAGGGGCTATGCCCACCACAGGTCTGTTCCAGCTCCCAAAGACCTGGCACAGTCAGGGGGGCGGGGCGGGGTGTGGGGGGCTCTTCACCCAGACACACACAGGACACACAAACACGTACCACTTTCCCCGGTGCTCCTGGGGTCCCGGGGGGCCCTCGGAACCCAATGGGACCCTGTGGAGGAGAAGGGAGCTGGAGGGTGGCCCTCAGAGGCATCCTGCCCCACTGAGCAGCCCTCTCCCCAGCACCCCCACTCCGCCCGTCTGTAAACACAAACATCATCCTCTTTCGCAGGTCGGATAAGCTCACCGCCCCCACATGGGGTTTCCCTCTGGCCTGTGGGTGGGGAGTGGGTGGCTTCTCTAGGCCCTGCCCTTCCACATCCCCCAGCCCAGGGTCCCCTGGGGAAGAGACTGGTCCCCAGGGCTCCCTGAAGAGTGGTGGACATCACGGAGGAAGACAGGCTCTGGAACATCCAGGTACTGGGGGCTATCCCCAGCAGGGTAGTGGGACTTACCCGGTCCCCAGGAGGCCCCAGGGGCCCTGGCAGTCCTCGAAGTCCCCGGGGGCCCTGCGGGGTTGGGGGGAACCAGAGTTGTAGAGTCCCCGGACCATCTGTCTGCATCCCCAGAGGGACCCCTGAGGGGGCTGGGCCTCGGTCCCACACCCCAAAGCCTGAGAGTGGAAGGGCCAGATGCCCAGGGGACCTGGGCTGGCTCCCACAGGGACCCACGGTTGAGGGGGGTAAACTGTCCCCTCATTAGTGACGACTGCCAAGGACCCCCAGGTCACCAACCCCACCCCTCTGACCCTTACCTGCAGCCCCACGGTGCCTGGGATGCCAGCAGGCCCAGGGGGGCCAGGGTCTCCCTGTAGCAGAGAAGAGAGAGCCTATTCGCCCCACCCCCACGACTCACTGCCCACACCCAGGGACACCCCATTTCCCAGGAAGTGGCTGCAGAGAGGTCACTCATCCGTCCACAGCCTCCGGG
>PVJH01016448.1:38958-50681 GCA_004026705.1 Nesogale talazaci
CCCCCCCTGCCCCCCAGGTAGAGACAGCAAGGGCTCCCCAAGTCAGGGTCTCACCTTGAACCCTGGCATTCCTGGGGGGCCGGGCGGGCCTGGGGGGCAGATGGCAGGGCACTGTTGAACAGCAAAGAAGTCAGACCCCTCCCCTGGCAAATAGGCTGTGACACCCACCCCCCCCAACACAGAGGTCAGTCGCCAACACAGAGGTCAGTCGGGGCGTGAGGAGGGCCGAAGCTGCCCAAAGGCCCCTGGGACCCCTGGTCTCTGGGCAGCTCTCCACAGGTGCCCTGGCTCCTTGGGGCTGGCACTGTGATTACAGATCAGTCCTCAGCTACCCTAGGTAGAGTGGCCCCACGGGCCAGGTCCTGAGGAGGCCCTGCCAGCTCGTTGAGACACGGTGGCCCGCAGGGACAGCTGATAGGCAGTGCAGGCCGTCCAGGCCCTGGTAGACAAAAACCCACTCCGGAAACCTGACGCCACCCACCCGGAGCCACACAAAGGGGGCGACGTGAGTGAGCTCGGTCTCCCTGCCCAGTGACATCAGCTGTACTGCCACCCCTCCCCACAGGGCTGCGACAGAGCGGGGGTCGGTCAGTGCTGGCCCGGGCTGGCCTGGGTCCCAGTGGAGAGAGACACGAAGACCCTCTGCTGGCTCCTGCGCTGGACTGAGCCAGAGCTGGGGTCACTCAAGCTTGCAGACCCCACCAGCCCTTCCAGCCCTGACATCTTGTGCACCAACCCCCTCTCATACCCCATTTGTCCCCAGCATTTGTTCCAGCCCTGCTCCTGTGGATGGGGACAGGACCAGAACGGGAGGCCCCTGGCATCAACCACTCCAGGCAGGAAGGATGTCACGTGTGGCATTGGAGGCTCCAGACAGCGGCTGTGGGTCAGGCCAGACCCACACATGCACACACATGTTCACGCAGGTACGTGTACACGAGACGTGCACGCACACATGCACACAGGCATGTACACGCACATGCACACACAGCATATACACAGAGGTACATGTACACACAGGGACTTGTACACATGGGCAAACTCTGGCACCTCCAACCCCACCTCCACCCTGGCTGTGGGCACCCACCTGCAGGTCTGTAGCACCTTCAGGGAGGACCCCAGGGTGTCCCTGGAACAGAGAGGGGCTTGATTTGGACAGACACCATCCCATGGTCCTCTTGCTCTCTTCCGCTGGGCATCTTCAGCCTGCTACGGGAGCTTCTAGACATCTCCGTCATCGCTTAGTGCTGGGGCCATGTGACAACAGACCCTCCCTCTCCCTGGGAGAGTGGAACCTGCCGACCCCTTTCTGCAGTGGGTGTGTTAGCACCCCAGAGGGGCCCCTGAAGCCCAGCACTTCCCTGCACCATGCCCAGCATATCCCCAGGAGCCCTGGAGACTCCTGCCCAGTACTTACCGGGGGTCCAGGTGGGCCCGGGGGTCCTGGAGAGCCTGGGAGTCCAGAAGGACCCTGAGAGGGAGATTATGGCTTAGCTGAACCAGACCCCACAGGAGGTGAGGTGACCCGCTATGTCCTGAGAGAAATGGCCTTCTCAGACGGTGTCCCCCACGGGCCTGTGTGATTGTCAGCCAGGCCAGGGTGCAGGGAAAAGGAGCTGGGTGGGGGAGGGAGGGGCCGGAGGAGTGGGGCTGGGGCAGACCCCGACAGCTGGACAGGGTTCCTAGCCTGCTCTGCGAGGTGGTGCTTACTGCAGCCCAGCTGCTGCTGGGAGGGGTCTCTGGGGCAGGCACTCACCGGGGGGCCTCGGAGGCCGATTCCGCCTGGGAGCCCGCTCATTCCAGCCTCTCCCTGGGGGGAGAAGAGAGGGTCTCAGCTGGAGCTGAGGAGGGTCCCAGGTTGGGTGGTGGGATGATCTCAGGTCCACAAGGGGTGTTTTCATGCGGGGTGGGGTAGTTGTTCTGGCACAGCACCCCCCCCCATGCTATTGGATGCCCGGGTTGGCTTTAGGATGGAGTAGGGTACTATTTTGGGGGGGTGGTACTCACAGGGGGTCCAGGGAGGCCTTTACCCTGCCAAAGCAATATGGGAGTCATGTCTGCAGGTTTGTTCCAGGACCCTTCAGAGCACCGGCCAAGGACACCCTCCAGCACTACCCAGCACTGCCCAGGGACACCCCCCAGCACTGCGCAGGGACGGCCCAGAGGCCGTGAAGGCGAACCCGTGGAGAATCACCGACTTTCATCACGTCAAGAGGACAGACTCACCCCCAGTCCAGGAGGCCCTGGAGGGCCCAGGCTTCCCTGCAGGAACAACATGGTGGACATCAGGGACCAACGCAGGCCACAGGCAGCCCCTTCCCACCCCCAAGTCCCTCCAAGGACTCACAGGAAGGAGAGGGATGAAGCCCCTTCCACAGAAGACCAGGCCCCGGGGGCTCTTGCTCTGCAGGCACTTGCTGAGGCTCAGTGAACCCCAGAGGGTGGGGCCGAGCCCCCCAGGACATGGGCACCCTGTGCAGCTGCCTCGTCCTGCTGACCATCAGTACCCAGGGCCACTTACCCGATCTCCAGGAGCACCCTTAGGTCCGGGGGGTCCATCCCGCCCTGTCAAACCCTGGGTAGGAGGGAAGGAAGGGGAGGGTCAGGGGTCACATGGGAGCCAGGCCACAAGTTGTTTGGGCAGGGTCTTTCTGGCATCGCTGCCCGGCCCCTTTGCCTCTAGAGGTGGCTTGTGGGGACCCTCTGGGTGGGTTATCCCTGGCCACAGACCATCTCCAGTCCTGGCCTTAAGCCTGCCACTGATGTCGGGATGGACAGAGGGACGAACAGACAGGGGTGGGGGCAGATCCAGGACAATGGTCCTTTGTTCCTGGCCATGGAGGGGCCGGCAGCTGTGGGCTGACTCTGCCACCCCCAGAAGTCCCCAGGGATGGTCCGAGGGCCAGGGCCCCTAAGGGACATCTGGGAAGGCCTTCTAAGGGCCACCTTAGTGGGCGAGCTCATCTGAAGGACAGTGAAGGAAGTCTGCTGCCCCTGAGACAGGGGCTGTGCTGGGGAGCAGAACTCACATCCACGCCGGGCAGCCCCGGCAGCCCGCCTTCTCCTGGCTTCCCGGCCTTCCCGGGGGGGCCCTTGGGTCCCTGTGGGGGGAAAGGATGCATGAGGCCGGCTCTTAGCCTCCCCAGGACAGAAGATCCTGCAGCCACCCGAGAAAGGCCCTCTCACCTGCCTCCCTGCCCCCACACCCCATCTGCAGCGGTCACCCAGAAGTGAAGGACGGAATCTGCAGAATGGCACTGTCCCCATGCTCCTCTCAGTGCCGCAAGCACCCAGGCAGTTCCCTGGACCTGGCACCTCACAGCCTGGGTGGGAACTGGACGGGACCCCCTCCCTCCAATTAGTGTCACCCAGACACCACCAGGCAGCGGCCCAGAGAAAGCCAACCCCCTCCTCAGCCCCCGCCCCACCCTCTGCCCAGCCATATCTGCTCCTAGTGCCCAAGGCCTCCCCTCAGGTGACCTCCATGGGAGGGGCCTCCACGACCCATGTTCTCAGTGGCCACACAGCCCGCAGCACCCACCCCACTGGAAACACTCACCAGGGGTCCAGGCAGACCAGGGGGACCAGCTTCTCCCTGTAGCAGGAACGGAGAGACCGCCCGTGACCAAGTGCTCCCTGGAACCCACCCCTGGGGCAAAGACAGCAGGAGGGCAAGAAGGGGGCCTCTGTCCCCACTTTCTCAACCCTGCCTGAGGGGGTCCCTTCCCCATCGCTGGCAGGGGCAGGCAGTGCTGGAGAAGGCAGAGAGACAGCTGGGTCGCCTATGGGAGCTCATGACTCCCTGGGAGTTACAGGGCCTTTGTCCCCCACCCCTTTGGCAGCCAAGAAGCCCCAGGCTCCAGCTTCCACCCACCTGGAGCCCCAGGAAGGCACCCAGAACCCCCGCTGGTAGCCCCCACCTGGAAGCCCAAGACTAAGGGTGTAGCATAAACTCCGGGAACCCAGAAGGGAGCTTGGGGCTGCAGGGGAGAGGGCAAGGCAGCAGTTGAGTGGGGGCAGGAGGTGTGCGGCCTGGGGCGGCAGTTGGGGCCCAATGGCACCTGGGGCCATGCAATGAGGAGGGACTCCCCAGAGGGGCACAGACAACAGAAGTCCAACTACACCTCCACCCTGCACTGCTCGACCTGGGACCCCCCAGATGACACCCCTGACCCTCGGCCCTCTCCGCACATCCACAGCTCACTGAGCCCAGAGGTCCCAGAGACCCACCCGACGCCCACAGCCCTCATGCACTGACCACCCAGCAGTCAGCCCCACATGCCAACAAGGAGGGTTTGTGTCCCAGGTCAAATCCCCATGCTGGCTTTTTGCCAAGTATGCCCTCCCCCACTGGAGAGGGGGCCAGGGTAGAGGGTGGGCCCAGAAGCTCACAGAGACCCCCCCACCCCTCATGGGGAGGCCCACTTACGTCAATGCCATCCTTGCCTGGCTTTCCTGGGGGGCCCTGGGGGCCAGGGGGACCTCGAGGTCCTACTTTCTGAAATGTAGAAACTGGAAATTAGGGAACCCACCTCCCCAGCCCTTCCCCGTGGTGACTCTGTGGTGTGGTGTATCCTGGGGAGCAGCCCTGGGGCCCCACAAGGCACCCCCACAGTCCTGATCCGCCCGCCTGGGAGCCCCCTCCCCACCCCAGCCCCAGCCCAAGAGAACCAGGGCAGGCCATCTGCCTGCCTCTCCCGGCCAAGGAGCTGCAGGGACAAAGGGGACATTGTGCACCACGCAGACAAGTCCAGCCGACGGAGAGGAGGGGGGGGGAGGGGCAGACTAGTTCTCTCGGAGCACCCCAACACTTGTGGGACAGTTGGGGACCCACAGCTGTGTGCCCCCTTGGCACTCTGGCAAGGAGCCCTAGGCTGTGCCTTGGAGGCTGGCCGGGTGGCAGGGCACCCAGGTGTGGGGGGTGGGGGTCGTCCCCAGGGCTGCGCTCCCCATGACCGCTCAGAGCCCCCCAGACTCAGGACTTGAGGGGCCGGGTCCAACACCCAAGGGGCCTCACCTGCGGCTCGGCCACAGCCAGGAGCTGCCCGAGGAGCAGCAGCAGCAGGGCCAGCGCGGGGGCTCCGGCCATGGCAGCGTCCTGGCTCCGGCTGGCGCTCTGAGGGAGGGGGCCGGAGGCGGCGGGGCAGGAGCCGGGCGGGCGGGGCGGGCAGGGCGCCCGAGCACGCCCCCCGCGCGGGCACAAGCCCCCCATTCATCCGGGCCCACCTGGGGCTGGGCGGGGCTCGGCCGCCCCTCCCCGCCCAGCCGCCCCGCTGGTCGTCTGCGGGCAGCAGCCAGTGGAGCCGCGGCGGGCGGGCGTTCGGGGGCGGCCTCCAGTTAAGACCGCGCGCCGGCCGCCGAGCACACACTGCCGGCTTTCAGCACACAAGAGGCGCTTCTCTGGCGCGGAGACGTGGGGCGGGTCCCGAGTGGCAGGGACCCCAGGGGCCTCTCCCCCACCATGCAGGCCATTCAGACGCACAGCCGGGGCTTCTGAAGGAGCTGCCCTGGGCCCCCAGGCTGAGGCTCGGCCCGAGTACAGTGCGCTGTGCCTGCACCCGCAGACCGCGGGCCTAACAACCTCGTGGGTGACCCACGTGCCACCGAGCCGCTGGGGCCTCCCCGCCTCGGTCCACCCAGACACGGGCCGCGGCCCAGGAAGGCCCCACGGAGGGCAGCTGGCCCAGTGCAGGAGGCCATCCACTCGGCACTGCCCTGGTCTGGCCACACCGTTCCTGCTGCTCGGCGGGGAGCCCCTCCCACAGGTCCCTGCGGGGAAGCCCGGATGGAAGGGGCCGGGTGAGAGGGCACAGAGCGCACAGTCCAGGCCAACCTCCCAGGGCCCCCTTCTCCACGGCCAAACCAACAAACCCAGTCACCCCCATCAGTCAGTCAGCGCTGACTCCCGGCCCCCTGGGGGGTCTCCTTGCCTCCGAGGAGTCAGTGCTGACACCCTCCCCCCCATGGGTTTCTGAGACTTCACTCTTGTCTGGAACTGAAAGTCCTCGTCTTTTTCCTGCAAAGCTCCTGCTGGTTTCGAACTTCTGACCACATGAATCCCAGCCCAACTCGTGACCAGGAGGAAGGAACACCTCCACATACGGTGCTGAGGGAAGTGACCAGATTTTAAGCAGGACACCATTGACCAAGGGATGGAGGGTGGGGTTCTTGATTAAAAATTTGGTCTAGGCTGAGCCCGGGTGGCGTAGTGGTTGTGCGCGAAACTGCGCCCCACTGGGTTGGAGGTTCAATTCCAGCTTCCAGGAACAAAGGCTGGGCCTCGTACTCCCACCACCTAAGGGCAGTGATGCCTAAAAAAAAATTAAATAAAAATTTGGTCTATATGGAGTAACAGAAATTTTCATGGAATGCAAAATAGTATTGTAATATATTTAGTTTAATTTTAAAACGGCGCGGGACGTTGTTAGATTATTAAAAGGTGGGATGTCTGGTCACTTTAGAGTGGTGAGGGAAGGGAACTGAGCACATAAGTAGTTCAAGCCCCCCCTGCCCCAGAAAGACAAGGCCTTCTGCTCCCGTCCAGCTCTGTGTGGGCAGATCTGCCCTGTCCTGCAGGGTCACTCTGCATGGGCCTCATTCAATGGCTGCAGGTTTGGATCGGAGCTTCTCACAGGTCCTGGGCATCCCAGGGTCACCAGGACTGTACAAGCTCCGCTCACCCCAGTCAGGGGCCACCCAGTCCCAGCGGCTCTGAACCTCAGGGAAGCCCAGGGACAGCCTTTAGGATGGACAGGAGGCGGTGGCAGGGGGCTGACTGCTGCAGGGTCTTGGTATTGTTTCCAGGACCCCGTGTCCCACAGGAAACAGCACAGGGCAGTCCCACTGCCTGCTCACTCTGTGCTGCTGGAGCCACCCTGCTAATGTCCTTCTGCCAAAGCAGGAGGGGGTGGGGGTGGCCCCAAACTCAAGAGCTCTGGGCCGCCCAAAGGGGCATGTCTTTCTGGGGGCAGCTTGCTCAGGTCTGCCTCTCCCACAGGTGAGTGTCTGAGGTGTCAACTAAGAACACATAGAAGGGCGTCAGCGAGGTAAAGTCCACAGAGGGAACGGGCTCAGCCCCCTATTAGCTCTTTTTATTGCTACGCAGTCATCCAAAAGACAGACCCAAACAAAGAAACCGTTAGGGTTAGGGTTAAAAAAGAAAAACAAGGTAGAGAAAAGAGGCAGTAGAAAAGTGTAAAATAGGGCTGAGCCCCAGTGGCGCAGTGGTTGTGCGCGGGACTGCGGCCCACTGGGACGGAGGTTCAATTCCAGCAGTGGGGCTGGGCCTCCTACTCCCACCACCGGAGAGCAGTGATGCCCCCCCCCCAAAGAAAAGCATAAAATATTAAAACCCAGCTGAGCCCTGGTGGTTTAGTGGTAGTTTGCAGGACTACGACCCACAGGGTTGACAGTTCAAATCCAGCAGCAAGCCTGGGCTTGCTATTCCCACCAGGGCAGTGATGCCATATATATATAGATGTATATAAACCCAGAACAATTCCAAAATGGGTCAAGCGGGACATCAGCGATGGTGATAGGTCATAATCCAGCTCCATCTACCAGAACCCATTTCCACATACCTGGTCTGTATTCCCAAGGAATTCACCTGAGGCTGAATGCATGTGCATCTCCTCAGGCTTTTTTCCCCCTTAACCGATACATTGAAATGGGTCAAGGTCAAATGTGACACTTTAACCTAACTATATTTACTATAACCCTTTCTAGATATTCTGATACTATGACTAGGGTCATTTACTTGTCTATGGTCAGACTATTCAGCAGAGCCTTAATTCACGTTGGCCAGGGTGAGTCCTTCAGGCCAAGGAGGAGGTGGGCACCCAAGTCTGGTGTTTGTGGTGGGGGGTGGGGGGGGAGGGCACTGAAAACGGGTTTTGAGCTCCTCTCCACAACCTTCTGCAAATGGAGCACTCCCAATTTAAGTCTCTGTACCCTTCCCTCCTTCAGATGTGCATTGTGCTTGCTGCTGAGCCTCACAGGCTGCTGGGCTTCCCGGGGCCTGAGCTGGCACCGCGCTCCAACGGCTGCTGGCTTGGACGAGCCTTTAGGTGGCTGGTCGCCTCTCGCTGACCGCTGCACCACCCAGGGTCTTCACACGCTGCTCCTGTGGCCCTGGCTCCAGTGAGCTCTGTGAGGGTCTCAGCTGCTTTCATTTGAGGCTTTATCTGTTGTGCGGTTTTGTCATTCTCCTGTATGAGATTCAGGCTGACCCAGTCCTGGAGGAAAGGACCCTGGGAGGAATGGCAGGAGAGGCTGGGGCCATAGAAGGCTTCCTAACGAGTACGCGGGAAATGTCCTGACTGGTGTGGAGTGTAGAACTTCTCGGTGTGACGGAGTCTGTGACACAGCAATCACATGCCTACGGAGCTGCAGGGGGTCCAAAGGCCTGGTCTGCTGGGGACAGAGAGTCCTCTTGGGACAATTCTCCTGGGACAGAGGCCTTAGGGCATAGGGCTACATGTGGGGACAGGACACACACCGGGCAGCTTCCACGGCCAGGCAGTGAGAGGCTCCCAGCTGCCTTCCTGACAGGCTCCCTCCCCCAACACACGCCAGACTTGGGTGGGTCCACCTCCTCCTTGGCCTGCAGCAGGATGGCTGGGCCCTGGGGAAACTGTGGGCTATCGCTGGGGTTGAAGAAACAATTTGGTGCTCAGGATCCAGCACCTGGCAGACCCCCCAGGAGGAAGAAAGAGGGGCCATAGGAGGTGTTTGGCCTTGGCGTTGCTGGGCAGGTGAGCTGATGGCAGGGGGCTGGCCACATGCACTGAGAGTCCAGCCCCCCTGCCTGGTAAAACACACAGCAAGCCCAGGGGCCTAATACTGTCTGAAGCTGAGGCCAGGTGCCCACACACCAGGACAGACAGCTCTAGACCGACTCTAGGCTCCACTGCCCTTCTGAGCTTGAACCCTGGGCACCAGGTGTCAGTGGTAGCTCACATGCTGACATGACTCACCTGAACACCTGAAGCCCACTCCTGTGCGGCGACCCCCCCCACCTCCCAGCAATGAGTCAAACTGCGGGGAGGGGGCGGCACACACAGAAGACAGTACACCGAGTCTGGGGGCTTCCTGGAGACAGAGTTGGCCATTGGACAAGGCCTCTTTGCAGCGGGGAAGCAGTGCCCAGCCCCCCCCACCCCCATACACACACACACACACACACACACACACACACACACTCCAGACTCAAAGTTCAATAGGTTTATTCAGAAAAGGTCTTGGCACCACACTAAGAAAAAGAGGCCCGACCCCGGCCCCCCAGCATCAACTTACAAAGACAGGAGGGGCACGGGGCAGAGCTGGAGACGGCTGAGGCCAGTGAGGGCCTCCAGGGGGCTCTTGTCCACCCCCTCAGGGGACCTGGCCGCTCATGGGCAGGGCCCTCCTCTAGGGTTCTGCAGGCGTGGCCCCTGTGGTCCCTTCACCCACAGGGGCTCTGGTGGGGGCCTCAGCCCCTTCACTCACAGAGGGTCCGGTAGTGGCTTTAGCCCCTTCGCCCCTGGGGGATCGGGTGGGGGTCTCTGCCTCTTCACCCACTGGGGCTTTGGTGGGGCTCTCAGCCTCTTCACTCACTGGGGGTTCAGTGGGAGTCTGGCCAGGGTCTTTTGTAGGACTCTCAGGTGCACTCTGCTCCCCCTGTGTGGGGCCCACCGGCTCCTTGTCCTTGGGCCCCTGCAGTGGGGCTGGGGGCCAAGTGGGGGCCCGCGTCTGGGCCTCATCACCACTGCCCAGGCCTTGGTCCACCTTGCGGCGCTTCCGGACCTCATCGGTCACCTTGGCCCCAGGAGGCTGGGGGCAGGGCTGCTCCAGGTCGTCCTCCACCTCCAGGCTGCCCCCCTCGGGGCTGGCCGTCCCCAGGCTGGCCTGGCTGAGGGCACAGCCCTCCAGGTTCAGCGCGATCCTCTCCACCTCGCAGGCGCCCTGCGGGCCGGGCTCGGCTGCGGCCCGCCCACCCCGGGCCACCTCGAGTTTCCTCTTCTTGCTCTCCTTGGGGCTCGAGGGCTCCGCGTTGGCCCCCACCTCACTGGGCGGATCTCCGGAGTCCCTCTCGGGGGACCCTGCCTCCTGGGGGGCCCTGGCCTTGCTCTGCCCACAGGTCTGAGGGTCGGCCTCGTCTGGGGGGGCCACAGCCAGGCGGGGAGGCGAGCGAGGCGGGGGCTGCTGCAGCTTGTTGTGCGGCGCCCAGACGAACTTGCTGCGCGGGCGGAAGTGCGCCCAGGCGAAGCGCAGGAGTGTGCGGCGCTCGCGGCGGCTGCGCACGGCGAACACGAAGTAGTCCAGCGCGCTCTGGCGCACGGCGGGCAGCTGCCGGCGGAGCAGCGTCTCCTCCAGGAAGAAGCGCGCCAGAGGCGCCTGGTAGCGCTCCAGGCCCAGCTCGCCCAGCGACTTGAGGATGCGCGTGATGCGCAGGTTGTTGTGGCTGTGCCTGCGTGGGAGGGGCGGTGAGGGGTGCCCCCGACGACGGTGACGCTGCCCACCCGCCCCCAGGGCCTAGAGCTGGTCTGCGTGGGCAGAATGTGGGGGCCTGGCCCAGCAGAGTGGCACCAAGGGTTATTGGTGCCAGCTCCTGATATCCCTGGGGGGGGCGGGGGGGGGGTGAGGCAGGAATGTCTGTGAACCCCCCCACATTCTCTGCAGGTCCCCCTTTCCAGGGGAGTCAACCCACCCAGGGAACCCTGGGACACACCCCAGAAAGACCCTCTCGTGAAATGGAGACAAACATGGAAGGGTGGGGCAGGAGCGTGGGCAGGTGGGCACCAAGGCCTCCCTTGTAGGGGACTGCTGGCATGGAGGAGACGTAGGCCACTGCGGGTGCCCACACAAGGCCTGTCTGCACTGCCCTGCCAGCGCTTCTTGAAGCCCGCGCCACCCCCCCCACCCCCACCCCCACCCCCCCGCATTCCCGGTGGGCGTGGCCTCACCAGTTCAGGTTCTGGAAGCGCTTCTGGTAGTGGGGTGCCCGGCGCACGACCCCGGAGCCACGGTCCTCCAGCTGCATCCCGTAGAAGCCCAGCATGAGCTCGTAGGCCTGCACGAACCGCTCCATCACCTCCGGGCAGCTCTTAAAAGTCTGGGAACCACGAGCGCTCAGCCGCTGCGCCCCAGCCAGGGAGGGGCCGTGGGCAAGGCCCTCTCAGCCCGCCCCCACCGCTCTCGCTGTCCCTCATGGCAGCTGGGGCCGGGGCAGCAACGGGGATATCCTCCATCTCCAGTCCTGCCCTGGCCTCTGCTCCCAAAGACCTCGGGACGCAGCCTATCAGTTTGAAGGGGCAGGAGGGCGACACAGGGTCCCAGCCACAGGGCCCTGTTGTTCCTGGGCACAGCCTCCGTGCAAGCCAGGTCCCACAGGCCCCGCTCACCCGCCCGCCCAGCCAGGGTGGGGCTTACCTCGATCTCCTTCAGCGTGAGGGGCTTAGCGTGCCAGTTCACTCCAGGCTCCCGCAGCGGAAACAGCCTGCGCGGGAAGGGGTGGTGGTGGTGACCTGTCCTTGGCACCCTGCAGGCCAGCAGGAAGCCTGGAGGGGGGCTCAGCCTGGCTCATGCGCAGATTCACTTCGCAGGAAAACAATCTCCTGTTCTCTCCCCACCTGCACAAGTGCATGCCCCGCCCCCACAAGGTCCTGTCCTCAGCCCTAGGGCTCCTCCCCAGAGTACACCGGCATGCCCTCCAGCCCTCTTCTAGCCCACCCCCCATCCCCCAC
>PVJH01016449.1:0-50551 GCA_004026705.1 Nesogale talazaci
CGGTTCAAATCCAGCGGCGGCTCTCAGGAGCAGCGCTGAGTAGCTCCCACGACCACCAGAGGCAGTGATGCCCCCCCCCCAAAAAAAAACAGAATTCTTAAGAAGTTTGGAAGTTTGAGAAATGTCTGAGCTCTACTGCATAGGACTCAGTCTCTTTTTTTTTTTTTTCTGACTCTTTTAAAAGAAGTTGTTCTTGTAAAGCTATTGTCCAAAAAGAAGCTCTGTTGGTGCAGTGGATTAAAGCACTTCACTGCTAGCAGAAATGTGGGCAGTTTAAATCCACTCGCCAATCTGCGGTGAATTCGGTAGCAGTTTGCTCTGTAGTTAGTGTAGGATCTCCAAGAGTCACAGTAAACTCAAGAACAAGGCTTCCTTCTTTAGAAGCAATGTGGGAAGTGGCATAAAGAACTCAGAGATTCGGAAGTGGACAACCCTGACTCAGCAGCTTCCTAGAAATATGATCCTAACCCAATAACCCAACTTCCCTAGCCAGTTTTCTCACTTATAAAATAGAAAGAATAGACTCCCTAAAAACTTGCCTCCCTACATCCTGATTACATAATGCAATGAGGAATTCAATCTCCATGCCATAGTATTCTGATACTAGGCTTTTAGCAATCAATAATTGAATCATGATAAAGCAACACAAGTTGCATGAACTAGCTGTATTTAAATTTACTATTGCTATTATTACTTTTCTTTAAAACTGCATCTGCCTTAAAATAATGTACTACAATTTGTCTAAGTAAATGATATATTGATAAGCTACACCTTTCTCTGTAAAATGATGTTGTGTTAGACAAAGTAGACTAGATTAACAAATTCATAAACATGCATATGTGTATACGGAAGTAGCTTATATACAAGAGAAAGGGGGCATTGAGAAAGCATCCCAACCCAGTCCAGTCCAAGTCTATAAATCCTCTTCAGACTCATGAAGCACAGGCAATGATGCCAGGACAATCACAGGCCAGTGGGTGCAGAATCTGGTGTATCCAGGGGTGGTAGAAGCATCTCAGTCATGGCAGGGACCGCTCTGGGGCTTCTCTAGCATCTCAACACTGGCAGGGGTTTCTGCGTGGCTTTTCCAGCTTCAGAGATCTGGTTCCATCAGGGTAAGTCCATGTGGCTTCTCCCTGGGGATGTTTCACAGGGAGGGAGACAAGCCTTGTGTCTTGTCAGTAAAGCATCTCCAAAAGACTGAGTTCTGAGTCTCTCAGACTTCCCAGAATTCTCAGGAGAAACCACGCCTACACAGAGGTCTCATTGGCTATCTCCAGATTGACAGGCTAGACTCCACCCTTACACTCCCAATCATGAAAAATGACACCAGAGTACCTGACTGCCACAGATGTCAAATTGAAAATGTAGTTTCCTACTTCACTATTAAAATTAAAATAGATGCAAAGTTATTTCTTACTATAAAAAGAGTAATCCTAAAATCTGTTCACTTTTATACTTGATCAATGCATCCTCCTTGGATTACTGATATTCCATTTTAAGTATTTTCATTCATTTTCTTATATTTGAACACTAGGAAAAATACAAAACCGATGTTTTATAGATATACACGTTAATATATTTCTATTTTCTATTTATAGGGACAAAAATTGGTGTGACTTAGATGCAGTGGCGATAGGAGAGGCATTTACCTGATATCTAACAATAATAATCAAAGGCTACACAAAACAACTAGTCTTCTTCACAATACGTGCAAACATAATCATATACATCATCGTGTTTGGACAATTGTCTACCACACCCAAATCACAACACAGCCTCTGTTGACATAGATTGGCAGTATTCAATAGCTAGTGATATTATTAATTAAATTTCATTCTCAATTCATGCATTTTTACAAATAAGACAAAAGATATGTCTAGGGGGACAACAATCACAAAAAAACTACACCTCTGATATCAACCAAATCACAAAACTCCAGATAAGAAAAAATAGCTTCTCTGAAAAAATGATATGCCATGAAATATACCTACCTGCTTTGTCAAATTCCTATTGTTTAGATAAATATGAATTAATAGAGGGCTTGCTCATTCCTCATCCACATTCAAAACAAAGTATTGTATGGCCAAATGTATTTTTAAATTATTAATATTTCATGTTAGCACACTTAGAAAACTTTCTGTTGTGAATTAGATGAAGGATTATATTTTATATCATCATCTATTGTAGTCAATATCTTAAACAATTTATATAATCACTCAATAGCCTGCCCTGCCCTGCCCTCTATATTTTCCCTTCTCCCTATTGTAGAAGAAAACCTTTGGCTTCCCTTTCCTTCCTTTTCCTTCTCACCCCCAGTAACCATCAAAATTTGCTTCTTTTAGTATGAAAACCTTTATCTTGTATGTATTCATATTTTGTTTTATAATAGTGGTCTCATGCCATAGTTGTCTTATGGTGATTGATGAACTTCATTTCACATAATGTCTTCCATATCCATCCATATCCTGAGGTGCTTCACAGTTGCATCATTAATCTTTAGTGATGCATATTCTTTTATGGTGTGTATACCTGAGTATATTTATCCATTCTTCCACTGATGGGCATTCAGGTGACTTCCATCTGCTTGATATTGTGAATAGGCTAACATACCTTTTAAAAAGTTTTTTTCCCTGGCTGAGCCCCGGTGGCGTAGTGGTTGTGCGTGGGACTGCGGCCCACTGGGACAGAGGTTCAATTCCAGCTCCCAGGAGCAAAGGCTGGGCCTCCTACTCCCACCACCTGAGGGCAGTGATGCCTTAAAAAAATTTTTTTAATTAAAAAAAAATAAGTTTTTATCCCTCTAAACATTTTCAACCCAAGGAAAGTCATTATTTATCTGTCTGCCTACCCAATGTATCATTATGGTAGCAGAAGCCTGACTCTCTCTCAGGTTTAAATAGCCCACCTTTAGGTTAGTATTTCAACGTTTGCCTGAGAGTAACATCAGGGCACATTCTATTTCTCAAACTCCGAACTCACTGCTATAGAGTTCATGGTGATTCATTGCAACCTCATAGGACATGGTAGAACTACCACTGTGGTTTTGCAAGACGGTAACTTTTTAAAGAAGTAAAAAGCCTAATTTTTTTCCATTGGAGCAGCTGACGGTTTGGAACTGCCGACTTTGTGATATGCAGCCCATTACTCTACCTAGTCTCCTCCAGATATGATGCACGTAATTCAAATGTGTACAAAGTCTACTAGCAAGATGGGACGTAAACCAATACATACACAAGTATAAGTCGTGATCTCTCACTGCCACCTACCCAAGGTTGACTCAGCAAGACCCTTTAGGGTGTGGAAAAGTTACCCATAAAAGCAGTTTTGAAACTGTAACTCTTTAGACAGGTGGAAAACCTCAT
Source organism: Nesogale talazaci (assembly GCA_004026705.1). NCBI lineage: Eukaryota > Metazoa > Chordata > Mammalia > Afrosoricida > Tenrecidae > Nesogale > Nesogale talazaci. Next base: position 3,366 of record PVJH01016449.1, read on the forward strand.
CTCTCTCCCAAGGAGCAGGTGTTGGTTTCCAACTGCAGACCTTGAGGTTAGCCATTCAATTAATAAAGGCCACACCACCAAAGCTCCTTTTAAGTTGTAAGAGGACTTTACAAAGAAGTGAAAGGATGAAGTAGATATGATATTAACTTGAAAAGAGCACTCTGAAAAGACAGCCCTGACTGAGGCATCAAAAACTGGAGAAGAAAGCATCTCTGTGGAGTTGAGGATCATTTTATAGGGGGAAGGGACAAGGACTTCAGGTGGGGAATGGCTTACCATGTTGGAGAAATTGAAAAAGTACACCATCATTTTATTTTTTTTCCAAAAAAAATATGTGCATAATGATTCACTAGCTAAGTGGTTGAAAAGAGTTCTTTGGAGATTGTGTGTGTGCATGTGTTCCTTTTGAATCAAAAGAAAGAAAATGTCTTAATGCATTAATTAGACTGAAACATTTTGCTCAAGCTTGTATTCTTGGCTGACCTTCAACTATAGTAGAAGTGACACTTACAAGTACCTTACTAAAATTATTTCACCACTGAATAAAACATAAAAGTAGTTAAGACTAGGGCAGAGAATATATTTCCTACACATTTTCCCAAAGAGTCTTAAGAATCCTTTTACATCGTGCTTAGAAATTGCATGTCCATTGTAGAAACAGAAATGAATTCAATAATGCATGAGAAAAGTTTCTATTTAGATGTGGGATTAGTCAGATGTACAGAAAATACCTGAGAGTTTTCCACACAATATTTAAAATTAAGTGTCTGCAAGGAGCAAGAAAATATGTTTAGTATGCAATCAGTGTATTTAATTACTTAATTATAATTATCTAATGCTTAGCTGAAGAATATATACATCATAAAACATGATCCATTTAATTACACTAAGTAAAGTTTAATCATTAAACATTAATGAGAAAATCATTATACGATAATGGAGGCAGTATCAAGTACTTTAAATGTAGTGGTATTTATATTGACTTCAGAAATATGGCCTCAGACTTGTACCAACTTATTTAACCTGAACGATTGAACTTGACACTCTAGGCTAGACTTGATGCTGTTAACCACAATAGTACTCCTTCAAGCCCATCAGCTGCACTACAGAGGGGAAAATAAGAGTGAGGCTATCTGGCCCTGTGGAGCCCTGGGAGCATACTGGTCATGAGATGAGTTGCGACTGCAAGGTCAGCAGTTTGATCCCCACAGCTGCTCCTTGGGAGAAAGACTGGCCTTTCAGCTCGCAGAAGGGGTTATGGTCTGGGAAACTCACAGGGGCCGTTCTGCTCCGTATTAGAGGGGCACTGTGAGTCAGAATTGACTCACTAGCAGTGAGTTTCATTGCTTTCGTTTGATCTCCTCTCACAAGGATTTCCCATCTTAAAACCTACAGTGAGTGAGAATCTACTCAATGGCGGCCAGTGCACTTGTGTTTGTCCTATTCGCTATCGGCAGAAGCCTGAACTTGTACAGGTGAAACACTTGGACTGTGAAACAAAAAGTGAAAGATTTGAACCCATCAGCCACTTGACAGGAGAAAGACATCTCAGTCTGTTCCTTTAAAGATGGTTGTTGCTGGGGGTCCATGAGTGAGTTTTGACTCATAGTGACCCTCCGAAAAAAGCAAAATTCCCATTGAGTTGATGACAATATGCAGTGCTGTGATGGGACAGGGCAGAACTGTCCTCCTGAGTGCCTAAGACGGTGCTCTCTATGGGAGTTGAAAGTCCTGCCTTAGTCCCACGCAGGGACTCTATGCACCAAAAACAAACAAACAAACGAATAAATAAACTCACTGCCATTGGGTCAACTCCAATTCATAATGGCCCGAGTGGACAGAGGAAAACAATCCCTGTGGGTTTCCAATCCTTTAAGGAGCATCAAGCTTCATCTTTCTCCAATGAAGTGGCTGATGAGCAGTCCAAAGGAAAGCCACTCTGCAGCCAGGGCTCCTCATCAGAATGCAAAACTGCCGGATCAAACACCAGCCTCATAATCACTGCCATTTTTGAGCCCATTGGTACAGTCCCTAAGTCAGTCCATCTTGTGGAGGGTTGTCCTCTCTTTTACCTTCTTCAGAGACTGGTCTTTCTTGAATACATAGCCAAAGTATGTGAGATGAAGTGTTCCATCCCCCCTTAAGGGACATACTAAGTTGTGCTTCTCCCACAGCAACAGATATGCTAATTCTTCTGACAGTACCTACTGTCAGAATAGTGTAAACATTATTCTTCACCAATACTGTGATTCAGTTGTTCTTCCTTATCAGTTTTCTAGATTTTGCGTGCATGACCCACCAACCAAACTTCCATCAAACCAAATCAAATCTCACCTATGGCAATCATACATATAATTTCCCAGACTGCCAATCTTTACAGGACCAGATACCTTCACCTTTCCCCCATGAAGGGACTGGTGGATTTGAACCACCAAACTTGTTGTTAGTAGCCCAAAGGCCTAACCCACGGCTCCATCTTGTATGCATATGACATGACTGAACACCTCAGACCCATGTACACCTAGGTCCTCAAAGTTCATATGCTTGCATTTTAACCCTTTAAACAGTTATTTTTAGAAGATTTACCCAAGGTAATGCACAGTGTGATTTCTTGGCTTCCGGTTCCATGGAGTCGATGGTGGAATCAAGTAAAATGAAATCTGACGGCTGTCACATAATGTTGGTTAGCAGTGCACTTGTGGTGAATGTTTTCTTTATGCTGAGGTGTAATTCACATTGAAGGCTATCATCTTTGATCATCAGCAAAGTGCTCCAATTTGTCTTTCAGCAAGCAGTTGTGTCATCTGCATATCACACGACTAACAAGTCTTCCTTAAATCCTAAAGGTACATAATTCTTCATATAGTCTAATTGAGCAGGTTATTGACTAAATATACAGAGTAAATAAGTATAGCAAAAGGGTATAATGTGGAAGCATAACGTTCCTGGTTTTAAACCTAGCTGTAGTCTCTTGTTCCATTCAAATGACTGACTCATGATCTAAGAACATGTTCCCCATGAGCATTATTTTTTGGGAAGTCCTATTATTTACAATTTTACCCATGATTTGTTATGACCCATACAGTCTAAAGAATTTGCACAATCAATAAAACATAGGTAAACATCTTTTTGGCATTCTCTATCTTAAACCAAGATCCAACTAATGATAGATTTTTTTTTTTTGCAGTAGCCATGCTCTGCAACTTGTTTGGATCATCTTGAACAAAATTTTAAATACAAATGACATTAATTATTGTAGTTACAAAATGTTCTGTCAACTTGTGAAGGTGTGGATTCTAGCTTGTCAATTATGTCACAACTTGCCAACCTCATCTGGAGGCACAACAGAAATAAACAGCTCACTGGAAACCAACAACACACATACTTTCTGCTACAACCTCCTGCTGAGAAGCCACATGCTGAGTGCAGCCAGAGCTTTGAAGCTGAAGGAGCCACGTGGCGACCCATGCTAGCACTGAGATGCTTCTAACACCACTGGATCCACCAGTCTTTCCACCCACTGCTCTGTGATCTTCTTGTATTCAGCATCATTGCATGACTGCAAGTCTGGATAGGAATTTGTGGACTAATATCGACATGGCAAATATCAGACTTACAGACTTGACCTGGATGGGGCTGGGATCTTTTCTTAATGTATAGTTGTTCTTTGATATAGTTTTCTCTTACACATAAGTGTCTCTGAATTTGTTTCTCTAGTCTTTCTGAACTAACACGATGATATAGTTCAATGATTTCAACATTCTCTTGGGTCACACCATTCTTGGATATAAGTACAAATATGGGTCTCTTCCAGTTAGTTGCATAGGTAGCTATCAATGTCATAATGTAGACTATGACAATATTCAGTGCCGTGATGGGACAGGGTAGAACTATCCTCATGACAGTGCATTCATCTACTGAAACATCTAAATGGGTATTCCTCAATTCCTGCAGTCTTGCTTTTCACTAATATTTTTAATGCAATTCCTTTAGTATCTTCATCCCTGCCAAATTCTGAAACAATTGACTTTACACATTCTTTTGCTGCTTTCTGCATTGTTAAATATTTTGCCCATGATGCTATAAGTGCTGTTGAGTTGGTTACAATTCACCAAATCCAAAATCAGAACAAAACGTGGTCTAGCCCTGTGTCATCTTCACAAATATTGTTGTTTGAGTCCATTGTTACAAGGTCAATGCAACAATGTCAATTCATCTTGTTCAATACTTTTTGCCAACCTCATAACCCAAATCTATTGATTCTTTTGTGGTCGTCTTTATTCATCGTTCAACTTTCATACACATTTTGCTCATAAAATCCTTCAAGGTTACAAGTCCAGACTTGATTTTTTTTCTTTCAGTTCTCTCAGCTTGAGAAATGCAAATGAGTCATTTCTTACCTTTTGACTTTCCAACTCACAGTCTTTTCACATTTCATTTTAGTACTTTCTATGGTCTTTTCTTTTTCTTTTTTTTTTTTTTTTAGGCATCATTGCTCTCTGGTGGTGGGAGTAGGAGGCTCAGCCTTTGCTCCGTGGAGCTGGAATTGAACCTCCACCCCAATGGGCCGCAGTCGCGCGCACAACCACTATGCCACCGGGGCTCAGCCCTCTTTGGTCTTTTCAAGTTGCCTTTTGAACACTTTTGTTCAGATTTTTTACTTCATCATTTCTAATTTTCCCCTTAATTACTCTGCATTTGAGAATAAGTTCCAGAGTTTCTTCTGACATCCATTTTGGTTGTAATTTTCTTTACCTTCTGTCTTTTTAATGTTATTTTCCTTTGTGCATGATATTCTTGATGTCATCACAAACCTCATGTGGTCTGTCATCATTAATCCTCAATGCATAACATCAACTCTTAATATGGTATTTAAATTCATGTAGGATTGATTCCTATCCTTACTATGACTTTCTTCAGCTTCAAATTGACCTTAGATAAAACCAATGGATGCCTTCTTCTGACTGATGATAGTAAGCTTCTTTAAAGTCTTTTTTCACTTTTATTCATCTGTGTTTTTATTCATGCATATTACATGATGAGGTCACTTTCATTCATGTGTATTACATGCAGCAAGGTCCACATATATCGATGCCATTTCTGTTGTTAAAACGGGATCTTGTCAATGAATGTCCCTTCTTGGAAAACTCGCATACAATCGCCAGCATCAACCACCCAATCATAATTTACAACTGCTGGTTCTTCTTTCCACCTTCAGCATTTCCATCACCAGTCATTGTGGTTGCAGCTTGATTGCAGGCATGATCAATTACAGACTGCACATATTGGTGGAAACACTCTATTTATTTTTGATTTTAGTGGTGGTGCATAAATCTGAATAATAGTCATATGAATATATTTTTGTAGACAAATGGATATTATCCTAACAATGACAGCTTATGCTTCAGGAAAGATAAAGAAATACTCTTTTTTAGGATTAATATGATGCCTTTCCTCTTCAAATTGTCATTCATGGTAAGTAGTATACCATGTCACTGTTTAATTCAAAATGGTCAATTCCTTAGCATTTGTTAATGACTCAGATATCAAATTTTATGTGGTTCACATAATTTTTACCAGCTTCAAATTTTCCTGGATTTATACTTTATACATTGTACAATCTGATCAGTAATGGGTTTTTGCGGCTGTTTCTTCTCACTTTGAGTCATGTTGCATCCACAAGTGAAGGTCCTAAAAGCTTTATTCCATCTACAGCTGCAAGGTTATCTGTACTTCGATAGCTCTTCCCTATCATTTTGTTAGCTTTCCAACCCAAGGGAGTCATCTTCCAACATTACTTCAGACAATGTTTTACTCCTTTACCTTAGTTTTGAGGTTTGATTTCTTCCCAGTTTATCTTTGTCCAGAAGCTCCCTCATAAGTGGCAGTGCTGCTATTAAAATACTACCGGCATAGTTTCCAGCATCGCAGCCACATTAAAGTCACCATTGTGTGATAGTGCCTTATAGATTTCAGTCAAGGACACCCTATGGGGCAGTTAGAACCTGTCCTACTTTGAGACTCACTCTGAGTTGGAATTGACTCAGGGGCAATGGATGTGTTGAGTTATTTTTGTTCTTTCTTGTTTGCTTACCCCACTCCTTAAGGTGCCCTGATGGTGCAAGAATGAAACTTTCCATTGTTAATCGAAGGTTGGCCACAGAGTCCACTAATAAGCTGTACAGCTAAAAGATATTCAGATCTGCTTCTATGCCTGTGAAAGCCACGCACAACCCTCTTCTGTCATGTGAAGTCTCTCAGAGTTGGACATGAGTCTAGGACACTCAACAGCAATATTCCGCTTTTTACTTTGGACACCAAAAGAGCTCACTGATTACTTGGGTCACCAAAAAGAAAGGGACTTCATGGTTCCCAACAAAGTAGGGGACCAGCAAATAAAGGAGAAGCTCTCCGTGACATGAACTGGTATAATAGCCATAATACAATCAAATGCAGATCTGACAGATTTCATGAGACCAGTAACATATTTTTCTGTTATACATAAAGTCTCTGTGAGTGAGAGCCAGTTTAAAAGAAACAACACCATTGCACTTCATGTGTGCATGGTTTGACATGATCATGCTCATGCATACAGCTAAGTTTTAGAATTGGTGTTTTATAAGAAAAGAACTCATCATAAGTGGCAAGTTATTTCTTTTAACCACAGACCCTTTTCTGCTGCCATATATATATATATATATATATATATATATATATTCAAATATATATATTCAAAACAACATTACTTTAACTCCAATGTGGTGGTGGTGTTTATAGTTGTTGCTATGTAATGTAGAATTGGTTCTCACTAAGCATGACGCAATGTACAGCAGAAGAAAATACTGCCAGGTCCTGGGCTAGCCTCACGATTGTCCAGTTTGAGCCCATTTTTGCAGCCACTATGCCAGTCTGTCTCATTGAGAGCCTCTCTCTCTTCCCTGCCCCTCTACTGTACCAAGGATATGGCTGTTTATCAGGGACTGATCTCTCTGGATAACATGCCCCGAGTTCGTAAGAAAAAGTCTCGTCAAACTTGCTTCTAAGCCTGCTGGTTTGTTCTTCCCAGATAGATGTTTGTTCTTGTGGTAGTCCATGATAGTTTCAATATTCTTCACCAACATCATAATTCAAATCAGTTTTTCTTCTTCCTTATTGATTGTCCAACTTTCAGATGCTTTTAAGATTGAAAATACTATATAATAGCCATTAATTTTGGACATTTTCTCATAGAACTAAATTAGTCAATGCTCAAAGTACCAGGTGAAAATTTGCATCAGTGGCTAAATGCAGAGGTGCTGGTTCCACTTATATTCAGACTCCACTGAATATAAAGTGGGGTTCAGACATCTATATTTACAAATTCCCCATGTATTACTGAAGCAGGTGAACTACCAGGGATTTACATTTTGAGAAACCACCTTTTAGATTCTAGAAAATCTTAAGAGCAAAATGTTCTGATTATCCATGTTTGGGGATTTTATTATAAAAATGCTTATCATTTATTAAAATTCTACTTTCCAAATTGTTGGTTCTCATTTGAATTTGCCCATGGAAATGTAAGAAATAGCTGTCATAAACAGACCCAGTATCACCTAAACTCATAAGGAATTTGCAATAAGCCATCTGGTTAGATTATATAACTAAACACACCCTACACACCATGAGTGTATTCAGAAAATCCTTTCCCTCCTCTGTTTTGCTGTTGTTGCTAAATGCTATGGATTCAATGTTGACAGAGTAAAGCAGCCACCAGGGTCTTCTTGACTGTAATCTTGATGCAGGCAGATCACCCCGTCTTTCTCTCACAAAACCGTTAAGTGAATTTGTAAGCGCAATTAGTTGTACCAAACTTGTGTCACTGTATCAAGTTTGAGCTTCCTATTTAAACACCTTAATGTAACAGAAAGCACTTTTAATTCCATAACCAATGCAAGCTTGATGAATTTCATTAATTAAAAAATGTATTGGAATACAGACTTTGCATACAACAATTAGACTTATTAAAGGAACACTAAATGTTTGATTCTTCAGAAACCAAATTCTAAATATGTAGCCACATTCCAAAAATGTCAACTACCCAGACTGAACTGAAAACAGACTTCATAGAGAATGTATTACCAACTTGATTTATACTTTCATGTGAATTTCTTAACATATATTGTGAGAAGATGTCACTCTAGTAGAAAGGGAAGCAGAATGTAGATTCTTGGTATATTCTATATTTAACAAGGCATAATACAATTGCTGACATAATAATTGGTGTGATTACTGTCACTTCTTGTCATTTTCTATGAAACTAACATTTTATTTTAATATTGAGTGGATTTTCAAGAGTGCATCACCATAGCTTCTGATGGGGGTGGATTTAGTTCATAAAAAAAATCTGTAGTTTCTCAAGATTCATCCCTGCTATATTGCATATGCTCTTTTCTTGGAATCTTAAACAAGCAGCCACGCAAAGTGAAGAAAAATAGCTTAGCAATAAATTAAATTTCACAGGGAAATAAAACCCCACATCTAGGCATTAATGTCATTTCTAGATATGCCCTTTAAAAACTTTACTGTGACCAATTCCAAAAACCTAGGCAAATTACTGCTTGTCAGATGAAGTGTCTAAAGCTTGAGGATACAGTCAGGTATAAGCATGGTTTGCCTTTGAATGATCCTTTCTGTCCACTCACCATCTTCTGTATAATTAATAGCCACTCTCTAAAATCACATGTCAGTTAACGAGATGCAGATAAAGGCGTAAAGGTCTGTATTGCAATTGAGCCCTAATGAAAGTCAATAGCCTTTTGCCAAGAAAGCACAGATTACACTTGGCTTTCTCAGATAATTAGGAGGGCTTAATGGAATTAAATAGTAGCAATGGCTGGTAAATATTAGGCCTTTTAAATCAATGTCATATTTGGCTAGAAAAAAAGATAATTAGAAGATACTTCTCAATATTGGTAGAAATAAATTTGATTTATTCGCTCCAATGGGATATTTAAAAAGAAAAGCATGCCACACGTGAGTCTTCATATGGCTAGTGATAGCAAGATGGCCACATCAGTATTTTTATCAAGTACAGCTGTATTAAGAGTCTTGGTGCCACAAGAATCAAATCAATCAATGCCCCAGCAGCTCTGCAGGCTGACAGGGAAGGATGATCTGCTCCCTTCAGGATCACAAACTAGACCCTGGAAGTGTCCCCTCATTGAAATCAGCTGAATGGCACCCAGCAGCACAGCAGGCTTATTGGAAAGACAGCCTGTATTCACATTATTTGATTCCCCTTGGTTCCAACGTTAACTTGGGACCGGTGTAAATAGCCCTCTGTGGACTGTTTCCGTCTTACTTCTCTCTCGAATTCCTTTCTCACCCTAGAGAAACATGGCCCACGGAGTTAACTTATTACTACCCTGTAGAAGCAGCTTCATCCTCATGCTTTTGGGGAATCAGACTTTTTGAATCACATCTCATGCCCCCAAATTGTTCTTTTCATTTTTCCCACAATGCCCCTTCCAAGTTTCCACTTGAAATTCCACTTCAGATTTGCTCTAGGCTCATTAATGCTGCCCAAAACAGATGTCTAACCACTTGCTTATACTGTTATCCAGCAATCATTCTTTAGCTATTTCCTATAGGCAAGAAACCTCTCCTGGATTCTGTTCAAAGCCGCCAAGGAGTTAGAATCATTTCCATTACCTCCTAGTCTACTGGCATCTAGGTTTGAGCAGCTTTTTGCAATACATTTGATTTCATTCTATCAACCTAATTTACAACAATGAAACATATGAAGAGAAAGAGAATGTTTCCATTTACTTTTCTCCCTCTTGTATGTTAAAGAAAGTATGTGAAAATGAGAGAGTTTCTAATGGGGAAAAGTCCAGATTATAAAATCTGTAACAAAAAAATCTGGTTTTATGATATATATGAATTTTTATATCATATATTAATTCATATCAGATACTATTTTTTCATACATGAAATCTATAACCCACTCATAAGAATTATTAATTTAAAATTTTTAATTGTACAAATTAAGAGCAAAAAATATTCAAAATTTACACACGTAAGTGAAGAATAATTGCTTTTCACTGAAAATTAAATTAAATGGATCTAGTAAAGTAAGCTACTTCCTGTCTCCACATGCATAGAATCATTTTATTACATCCAAAAATATATACCCCAAATCAAACCAAACACCCCAAACATATCATACCTTTAAGTAAATTTAACTGAGGTTTTGATCTTTCTCCCAAAACAAGATTTAAAGACAAACCTGATAGAACTGTTAGATTAAGTTTCACATTTAATTAATATATAGAGACGCCCATAAGAGGTGAAACATTCACTCTCAGAATCTGTGAGATCAGTTATTATTTTTATTTTGCAGATGGGAAAATAGAAGTCAGCTAAAAGGTGAAGACTGATTTCAACAGAAGGTCCTTTGATTATGAGACAAGCATTTTTCCATCACAAGCCTGTCACTTTAGATTGGTACATAAATAGAAGATGGTCAGAATCATTCATTTATTACCTTTTTAAATTGCTTTAGACACAAATAACACTAGCCACGTTGAGACTCTGCACAAGGAGTCCTTTGACTTTAAGGATAAAATTACTTACAGTATCCCCAGTGTAGGAAGGGCAACTTGGTCCCCCAGCAAGAGAAAGTAAAATCAGCAACTGGCTCTCTCATATTATTACTTCTCATTGCCCTCTCCCTTTCCCCATTCAGAAGCAGAGTTGAGCACATTTAAAGAAAATGATTCCTAGATATTGGAACATAGTCTACTCCCCTCAAATAGACACTGAACAACAATGTTACTTTTTATGGACTTTGCAAAAGCCCTCCTTTCGTGAAGACTGTTTTCTGAATTGGCACTTTCTACAAACTGCAAGCAGTGATCATGCAACTCTTTCAAGCTTTCATATCTTCAAAATGTTTTAGGTCAAAAATAAAAATATATCTTTATTATTAAAATTTGTACAAGTAACAATTCATTATCCAATTCAGTGCTCATAACAGCTCTAGGACACAGGTCCGGTTAAAGTCCCATTTTTTTTCAGAAGAATACATAGCAGGAGACATGGAGTCACAAAAGTTAAATGCTTAGTGTTAAACAAAAGATTGATAGTTCAAGCTTACTCAAGGCTCCTTGGAAGAAAGAACTAATGATGTACTTCCATAAAAATAGAAGTCAGGGAGACCTTATAGAACCCTTTTTATCTGTAGCATTAGACTTTGGAATCAACACAACAGTACAGGGGGAGTACAGAAATAATGAGTCAACTCCTAGGTAGATTGGAGAGGTAACAGTCAAGAGTGCACAGACCGGTGAGTGTTACACGGATGAACACCCCACCTGTTAGACTATGTAATGAGAAATGAGAAGCTGATTTTGTCTGTTCATCCAGAATTTACTGAGGCCCTATTATGGCCTCACACATATATGTGTGTGTGCGTGTGTGTCTAGACATATACATACACATAGACATATTCAATGGATAAAATCCACAATCCAAGTCATATAAAAATTATTCACTCAACTATTTCTTACATAATCACTTATAAAACATGCTGTTATCACCAAATACATTTTTTTATTCTACAAATTGATTTCCAAGAAACAAATAAAGAGTAAACTACATATAACCTAAGCCAAAATCTTTGGTGACAGCAAAAGAAACCCCTCTACCCTTTCTTTCCTACTGTTAGAAAGACTAACTACAGGAAAAGTAAACATTTGGCAAATTTGGAAGGGCAATTCCCTATTTTTACATGTTAGAAATCAGCAACCTCTCTACTGGTTCAAGCTTCCTTTTGGAAACCTATCACTTATCATCTTTAAATGAAATGTAGGTGTGGCTATCTTTGTTCCACTCCCCTCAGAACCACTGCATTAGCACAAACCTATTCACAGTGACCCCATACAGGGTTTGCTAGGTTATACACCTTTACAGATTCTGATATCCTACCTCTGTCCTGAGGTCAAGGCGGTGGGTTGGAATAAGTCAGCCTTGCGGTTAACAGTCCAATGGGGAGTCTGAACAAGTGACCTGCTGTCAACCACCCAACACTATGTACAGTATGTTTACATGGAACAAGGTGCACTATGAAGAGTATATGGTGATTTAAATTAAAAAGCCTATAAAGGGGACGTCATCAACAGTTTATGTAGCTGTCAGTACATGTGACTATGTCTTAGGTTAAATCCCATATCTAGTCTGCTCTTTTTGAAGATAATTATTCTAAACTCCTAATGAGTAGCACCATTTGCCCAAGGTCAAATGGCAGAGGTCACAATTAGTTGACCTGAAAATCAAAGTCCTCTGGTCCAGTTCAGTGCCATTTGTATAAAATAAAATGATTGAACGCCAGTATCCAATCTCTTGCCTCTTACTCCTGAAATGCAAATTCCTCTTAAAGCCAAACCCTTCTCAAATCCTCACCAGCCCATATAACCAAAAAAATTCTAACTGATGTCAGGATTTGGAACTAGAAGGGAAAAAAAGTAAATTATAATGTGTTGAAAGGGGAAAGAGGCACAGAACAATATTATCTATATATTCCCCTCAGGCTAATTATAATCATGAATATATTCTCCTGTGTAGCCACTACCACAATAGTGTAGACACCCAAAGTAGGCTTGGGTTGGTGGTTCCATTAGCCAGTCAACTGCAGAGTGAGAGAGGATCCTCCTAGCCCTCTGATACTGGGGATCCCACTGACAAGTCATTCAAAAAGGTCTCTGCTAGCTTTCCAGCTCATTCAAAGTATAATTCAACATCTTCACCGCAGCTAAAAAGCCCTTAATGATCTTCCTCCATTACAAGATTTCACTGACCTCCTTGGGTGCCACTGATTCCACTCTGACTCACCGTGCCTCCACTGGACAGGGTAGAACTTTCCCAGAGGGTTTGTCCTTGCGGCAATTTCTACAGCTGCAGATCATCAGATCTTTCTCGATGTAGCTGTTGGTAGATTCAAACTACCAACCTTTAGATTAGCAGCCAAGTACCAAATTGTTTTGCACCATCAGGACTCCTGATGCTAGAACCGCCCCCACTCCATATTGGCTTTCCTTGGTTTCTTGATAAGGAGAGCACATCATGCACATTTCTGCCACAAAACTTTGCTTTACCTCTGCCTACAAACATTCTTGACTTAGATGGTCACAAGTATCACTACCGCATTTCCTTCCATTCCCATCTGACATGTCAGTTCAGAGAGGACTTTCTTGACTTTTCTTTATAACACTTGCCTGAACTTTGCATAGGATAATTTATTGGCTTACTGCCTATCTTACTGAACTAAATGGCAAACTCCAAAAGAGCACCTAAAATACTTTCAAGTAAGTTAAGCACTAAATATTTTGAACAATTTAGTTTGATATAGAAAACATTTTATTAATGCTTCATATGTTCATGAAAATGTTGCATCCAATAAATTAAATTTTAGAAGAAAATAATCTATATCCATTTGTTTCCCAAGTACTCACAAATACTAATATTTGAACCATCCTCTCCAAGACTGTTGCATCCATTCATTCATAAGTGATTTACTTGTGCCAGATATAAACATAGGTGATACAGACATAACAACAACAATAACAGAACAATTCCTTCTGTCATGAGATTCCATTTCATGAAATTACTAAATGATAAGTCACAATCCAAAAAAATAACTCTTTAATGAATGAATACTATTACTTTTAAAAATGACATGCTATCTAGATATAGTCCTGAACCTCGCAGGTTATACTTACTGGCTTTGAAGGGTTAAAACCACAGTTTTGCGGGGATAAATCTATGCATTTGTATAATCAGTGGATGCAGACAACTTCTACATCCTGATTTGGTGCATAGCATCTAGGTTTGAATCGCTGGTGAGTGGCCCTATGTTACCATGATCTGTTTCTACTTCTCTGGATCAGAGTAGCATAAAGAAACCAAAGACTCAAGAAAGGAAATAATCTACAGAATTGAAAACCCATGTGAACCAAGGCCTCCATCAGCCTGGTCCATCCTGAGACCAGAAACAATTAGATAGTGCCCAGCTACCACTCATCTGATCAGGGAAAAATATATAACAAAAATCAATTTCCTGAAAGAAACAGACTTATTGAACAAATAGAAACTAGAAGAATTCCTGTACCTACAGCCTTAAGGTACCGTTTGAACTCTGAACTAAAGTTTACACTTTGTGATCACTTTTTAATTTAAGAAAATTTGATTGAGTTATTAAATAAATATCATCTTGAAGTGTGCATCCTTCAATAATCAACTATGTAATACCTAATGTTCGACATTTGCAAATATAAACTAGAAAGTCTTGCTACAAAATCATAAAAAATTTTATCAGCCAATCTTAAATTTCACGACATATCCTCCATCTAGGTCTATACATTTTTTTCCATCTCTTTAAGCCTTCCCCAAATAATTCTAAGGTCTTCAATTTGAAACTTCAAGCTCACTGTCATTAGATGGATTCTGACTCAGTCAAGATCTACACAGGATCGAAGTGAACCACCCCTTTGAGTTTCTGACACTGTAGCCCATTAGAGGCATACCAAACCCTGTCTTTCTCCTATGGAGCTGCTAGTGGTTTCCACTCGCTGACCCTGCGCTTAGCAGTCTGATATGTCACCACAAGTTTGGTCTCATTGAGGGACTCAAACCATGTTGGGTTTTTCCCCAATGCTTTTTGAGTTTGGAGAACAAAATAACTCCGTAGGTGGAAGATTGGGCTCCAAGGGAGAGGAAAGGTTTCCCAATAAAATTATTGTAGAGCAACCTTTGATACACTGGAAGAATGAACAGGTGCCCCGTCTTGATGGAAAACATCATGGCCTTCTTTTCCCCCAAGGCAGTTTACAGTTTTCTTAAAACTTCCTCATAATAGTTACTAATGACCCTCCCACATTTGGGAAACTAACACTGAGGGAAATATGACTGGGACTATAGTCCCTAACTTATAACAGAGGGAATCTGGAAAGCTAGTAATCCATGGGAGGAAAGCACCACTTTGGTAAGTTAGAGATGAAATCCAAAATACTGCTCAAATGATCATTCCCACTGATTCTCCCCTAATATCTATACTGCCTTAAAGTGAGCCCATTGTTGAGTCTATCTCATTATAGAAATGGACATTCTATTGTTATCTCCTCCCACTGTGGCCCCCATACCTCCCCTCCTACCTACCCCCAATGCAGGTATTAGGTTTCCTCACCTGTGCGTTCAGGGATTTTACTATGGTAACCACCCACTTTGTGACATATGTAACTACTGATACACATGTCTTATGGCTACCTGTAAATATCCCAATATAGTAAAGATGCTCTCTCTTCTCTTCTCCACAACCATGACCACCAAGTGGGACTGAGGTGAGTATGCTACCATAAAATGTGTCTGACTCCTTTATTTTATTCTCTCTTATCTCTTCTACCTTCTGTAACTTTACTGCAGCCTTTGTATATTTATTATCATTGTACAATTGTGCCTATGGACCCCCTGCTTGTCAGAAGCTGATTTCCTCTGACACTGTCCTTTGAGAAAATTCATCAAGATCACAGCTTTGGAGTCCCAATTATAGTCATGCCATAATCTTCTGAGCTGACTTCTCAGTTTTCTTGAGAGGTTTAAAAATGTTTGATTAAATCATACTAAATTTTAGCAACCAGACAACACATTGAAACCAGAAGAGTGGTAGAAATTAAAAGAAGCAAATGATCTAATCTATATTTGGTAGAATTTTAGGTAGAATAGTAAGCATCTTTTAGTTGAGATGTTTGTGTTTAGGTGATAGAGATTACATGGGGAAAAGAGAAAAAACAGATTATGAAATCTTGTTCCCAATCACAGCTCTAAACATCTGGGGATATGGGTGAAGAAAGAAAATATTTATACTCTGAAAAGCATCCTTGCTCAAGAGTTTACACAGAGAGGAATAAAGGTGCTTCCATTGCAATTTGAATTGTTAAGCACACTATAATTAGTAATAACCTGTCTTGTGTGGCAATAATTAAGATTTTAAGAGGGATTAAGAGTCTGTGTATATTATTTGCTATACCTAGGAATAAAAGAATCCTGACTAGCTCAAGCCAAGACTATTGAATACAGGCATTAAAGTAAGGAACACTGAAGACAGGGTGGTTTATACCTGGAAATCCCAAGCAGAAGAGTGGCATATACTGACGGAAAGAATTGGGAACTATCAGGTAGCTCTAAGCTATATCTGGGGATATATTTGGACACTACTAATTCTACGTTTTAGGGAAAATCTTAATTCTCCTTTCATCTATCTTGTATCACCATCATCCTCCCCTTTCCAACCTAGCTGCCTTCCAAACTTAGCTGCCCAACTTTGCTGGCATCGAGTCAATTCTGAAAATAGAAAAGAAGTGGTCACATTGGCAGAATAGGGATCTCTGCTGGCCACCTGAAAGAAAGACCATTTGCAGTCCTATCCTCATGGGTACATTTCAAGATTTCCAAATGTGCACACTCGTACGAGGTCAAGTCAGCTTCTGTAGAATCACAGGCAGCAGGTTGAAAGGTTTTCTTCCAAAAAGACATTTGTGTATGAATGCCTAGAACTGCTTCCAAATAACACAGGAAGTATGCCTCTCTGTTAGGTCAGTGAAGTGAACTTGATGAGGGACCTCAACCATTGTATCTTTCTACACCTAACTGCCCCACGTCCTTCTGAAAGGTGAAGATGGAGAATGTGGGTAGTAATCATGACTAAGAAATGTTTCATCACAACTGACTTTTTGACCATACCTGTTAATACATGCACACACATACATACGCACACAGAGAGTAATCATTTAATAGGCTGTTTTCAAATTCCTATAGAAAAAAATTCAGTAGTTCAGATAATCATAGTGGTCAGATAAACCAACATAACAGGGAAAATCAAACTGAAGATTCTCTGAGTCAGATAACATCTGAGATGTTCAGAAGATGACTGAGGGTAATTAACAAAAGCAGAAGGCAGTAGGCTCTGTACTGTAGTGCTCTGGGCTTCATCCCAAATGTAAGCAAAAATAGGTCTGTTTACTAAAAAGAAAGTAGCATTGTAAGGAGCTACTCAAAGATGACTCCCCAATGTCATCTGCTACTTATTTTCCCACTGCCTCACACTTGACTTATACGTTACTAGAAGAGTGTTGAATTTTTTAGCGGCCCAATGACTGGCAGTGCAGGAGACAGAGCATCTTGTCTTTGATACTCAAACAATGGAGACATCATATCCTTTTTTTCTAGTTTAATATGTACACACAAAGAAAAAAAATTGAAGGCTGTTGCACCTACCTTAAGATCTAAATGTGAACCCTCAGCCAATGTGTGATAGCTAGATTTTATGTCACCTTGAATTTGTATGAAACAGAGATGATCCTTCTCTGCTCCTTCAAGTTCCTGCTTGCTGGGACTCTGTGCCTGCCTACAGGGTGGACCATCTCACCCTGGAACTGTCTGCACCCTCCTATTTTTCCACTGATTTTGGACACAAGTAACACTGCATTCACTAACCTGTGGTCTTCCTGCATTTGCTTCAACCATCATCAACCTGCACTACATGAATACGAAGAGGGTTCAAGGTTCAGGTCAGACCCATGGACTTATTTGAAGTGGACTGGGATGTTTTTTTGATATAAGATTATTTGTTGAAATTAAAGATTACTTGTTGAAATTAAGCTCTTTCCTATACATAAATGACTGTCATTAGTCTTATTTCTCTAAACAACCCAGTCTAACACACAAGGTAGGAGATGAAAGGAGTTTTATAAACATTAAAATATAACAGAAATAAAGTATTTGAAATAGAGATCACATGGGCAAAAAAAAAAGCTACTTCTCTAGAACTATAAATAAGGTTACACTTCTCTTTTAAACCTTATATCATATTTTTAATTTCCACCTTACTTTCTACAGTTGATACTAGTTCTTCAATCTTTAAGAAAACAAATTATCGTATGGAAACACAACTATGCTGAGGCAAAACAAGAAAGCTACCATTATCTGCAGCCTTCTTTCTTACTTACTCAGGGGTTATGATGTAAACATTCAGGTGAAAGATGAGAATACCTGATCCCATAATACTTATCGCCTCAATAGCCCAGTGGACTGGTTCTGCTCTGCCATGTAGGGTAGATACCCAATGGAATCAATGTAATGGCAGCGGGCTTTTTTGGTTTCATTTGGTTTGTTTTCTTGCTTGTTTGGTTGGCTGGTGATGCTCTAAAGAAGAAGTCCCATTGGCACAATCGGGTGGCTGATGGAAAAGTCCGAAGTTTGAAGCCACCAACCACTCCCTTGGAGAAAAGACCTGGTGATCTTTATCTTATACAGATTAGAGGCTAGAAAAGACAATGGAATGGTTTATGAATTGGAAACAGTTCAGTCCGAGAGAACACCAACAATAACATAATATCAATTTGGATCATGGGTATACAAAGGGACTTCAGAAGTTCTGTGGGAAAATCTATTGTCTTTCATTCCCTGAACTAGCGTCCATGAACTTGAAGACCCTTCACACACCTCTCCAAGGATCCTTAGTGGCGTCTTGGCTTAGGCATTCGGCTGTGTGACTGCAAGATAAGTGATTCAAACTTACCAGCTGCTCTTTCAGAGGAAGAAGAGCTTTTCTGCTCCCATAACGATTTCTCCTCTCAGAAACCTACAGGGGCAATTCTCTGCCCTCTGCCAATAGGATTGCCTTGAGTTGAAAGCGACTCAATTACGGTGA
Source organism: Nesogale talazaci (assembly GCA_004026705.1). Lineage (NCBI taxonomy): Eukaryota > Metazoa > Chordata > Mammalia > Afrosoricida > Tenrecidae > Nesogale > Nesogale talazaci. The sequence continues at coordinate 22,108 of PVJH01016449.1, forward strand.
GCTTTCATTTTTTGCTTTGTTTGTTTGTTTGTGTACATATCCATATGCTTTACAAATACATATGAATCCTAGCTAAGAAACTCAGGGAAACTTGCAGCTCCTAGGTGTCTGAATCAGCTCTGTCTCGAGGCAGCCCCTGGAATGCAGAACGATAGCAATGTGCCATCCTCAGAGTTGTTGCTCTATTTGAGCTTGTGCTGTAGTGACCGTGTAGCAAGTTTATCTATGTCTTCATTACTGACTGATACTTCCTGCAAACATGCCACAGTAGAAGAGACTAAGTCTCACCATCCTGAATTTTAAGGAACACTCTGGCTATGCTTCTCCAAGAATGGATTTGTTGATTTTCCTAGAAGTCCCTGGTAGAATAAATATTCCTTACCAACACAATTCAAAGCCATTAATTCTTCTTTGGTCTTCCTTGATCATTGTATAGTTTGAGCATGCATATGGAGTAATTGGAAATATCATGACTTGAGTGCAGCATCTCTTAGCCCTCAAAGTGACATGTTTTTTTCTTCGAGAGTTTAAATAGATCTGGTGCAGCAGATTTGTCCCATCCAGTATGTCTTTTCTTTCTTGACTGCTGCTTGGATGAGCATTGAATGTAAATCCAAACAGTGTGAAATACTTAAGGACATCAATGATGCTTCTTTTCATCAATGGTGTTGCTTAGTGGCTCAGGTGTAAGGATCCTATTTTCATTTACATAGAATTATAATCTATACTGAAGACTGTTGTCTTTGATCTTCATCAATAAAAACTTCAAGTCCTTTTCACTATCAGTCAGCAAAGTTGTCCTACAAACTTGAGGCTAGCTGAAGATTTGTTCTTCAAATGTAAAATCCAGGTTCTTGGAGCTCTTTCTCAACATATAAATTAAATAAGCACGTTGAAAAGATTTAACATTGATATTTCCTCAAAAGCAGTATCCCCTTGTGCTATTTGCAAACTACCTCTTGGTTTATGTATGTGGTCTGTACAAATAAAAAATTCCAATTCTTCACACTGTTATCCATAATAGTTCCTGTCCAAGCAGTCAAATGCTTTACACAGTGACTATAACACCAGTATATGTATTTCTGCTATTTTCTCTTTTCAGCCAAGCCATATCTGACATCAGAATTACATTTCTCCACATTTCCTGCAAATGGCTAGAATTCTGATAATGTAATACTGCAGTTTCTTTTGAGTTACCTTCAGCAACTTTTGACTTGGATATTATACTAATATTGTCTGATAATGCTCACATTCTGTTGGATAGTCTTCCTATAGAATGAGCACGCATATTGACTACTTCAAGTTGAATAATATGTCTTCCTAATTTCTTTGCATAGACTATTGTTGCCTCTGTTTGTTTACCTTTACCACTGGCCTTCCATTAATTCCTGGAAAGTCTTTTTTTTAAAAAACACAAATATCTTCCATAGCTTAGACATCTTCCTTCAATATTTTCAGTTCTTTATCATATACTATCTTCTGAAATGAATGAACATAAAGGAAAACTAGAAAGGGGACTAATGGCTTTGGGGGAAGTAGGAAATAGTTGTATAATTAGTCTGAAAGGAGGGGAATGGGTTGCCTAAAATAGTGTTCAATATTAGGAACTACAGAGAAAACTAGAATCATTCAGGGTATTTTGGTTTCTGGAAAAAAAAAAATCCATGGCTGAACATGCATTGTATACAGCAAAGGAAAGAGTATTCACAAATAATCATTTTTCCTTTAAAAGCAGGAGTTATGGATCTAGCATTTCATTTTTAAGTTACAAAAAGAGCTCAACTTGGAAAATTTTGAGGAGAGACTTTCTTGTTATTTCTAAGGTTTCACAGGAAATTATTGTTATAATAGGCCTATCTGAATATACTTTTATGCTTTCTCAATCAAACCTACCTAACATTCACAGACATCCCCAACTTTTACTGATTGTGTGTTGTAATTAGAAAAGTGTGGATTTTTAGCAAATTTAGAGATGTCAGAAATACTCGATTTAAATAGGAGAGAAAAGAATCAATTACCTCTTTTGGTATATTCCATGCATTAGCTGTAATTTCCATGGCCCATTTTCTGAAAATCCAAATCAGTACCATTTATGGTGAAAAGTAAAGCAGACTTGCCACAATCAACCAAACATTCCAGTTCAAGTTACTCTGGGAAGAATTTCAACACTCAACATGCTGTGGAAATTTTCTACTGGTTTGATCATATCCACTGAACTATGTCTCGGATGGACACATCATTCAAAGAGAAGTATGGAAAATAAATTACAATCTGATATACCAGCACATTAAGCACAAACTAAATGATTATAAGCTGCCATTTGTAAAATTCTTTCCTATTTATGCTTATATATTTGTGGTTGGGCACATGTAAGATGCCACATAAAAATCTGCTAGATATGTTGTGGCAAAAGTAAAAAACAGTGGATTAATTAAACAATGAAACAATTCATTATTTCAAAATATTGTAAATATTTAGCATTTACAACTATTGTTTTACCAAAACAAGGCTGATGCAGCACTTTATTTATTTATTGATTGATTGATTGATTTTAGGCATCACTGCCCTGGTGGTGGGAGTAGGAGGCCCAGCCTTTGCTCCTGTGAGCGGGAATTGAACCTCCATCCCAGTGGGCCGCAGTCTCGCGCACAACCGCTACGCCACCGGGGCTCAGCCCGCAGCACTTTATTATTAATGAAACTATAATAGATTGTATTGTGACTTATAAAACTCTGAAACAAATAGTTCTAATGAAAACCAGAGTTAGCATTTTTTGTGATTTCCTTTTTCTCATGCATTCAAGTAAAATATCTCAATTCACACCACAGTTGGCCATTTTTAAATGATAAATACTATAAATTTTCCTTGAATTGTCTGTGAGGATAAAATCACAGTTTTTAATTGATCACTATGGACTGCTCAATTTCTGTCTCAAATCCAGAGGTTTTTTTATATATTAAAAACCTATGTTTAATATATGATGATAAAATGTAACATTTTCAAAAGTATCAGGATATAAGTATATTGAAGTCATTCCTTTCAGTATATTATTTCTGCTAAAAAAAACTTCAGAGATCCTCCAACTTTCAAATCAACTTCATTCATAGACTGAATTAGGCATATATAGTAACTATCTACTAAGATGACAAATTCTGTTCATCCTTCTGAAGAGGTGGAGAGAGACCTGTAAAGCCAAGACTGGTGAAGTTTACTGAAAATCAACAAACAAACAAACCAAGTGCTTAACTTACATCATTACCACCTTCTAACAGTCATAGAACAATGTTGGAAGTTAACTCACTTAAACGAAATATAGTATAAAAGAAAGCTTAGGGTGACACTAAAGAGTTAAAAAAGATATGCATCTGTAGCAAAAAGAAGAAAATTATTCCTTAAATTATAATGAAATATATATGCAAAATAAAACTCTAATCAAGAAAATTTCAAATTGATCATCACATAGCATCTTTTCCATGCTGATGACAGAAATTTTAACATAAATAAGTTTTAAATGCTACCTATAAAAATGCTTACATTTATAATATTCAAACTGAATGACAATGAACTCAACACTTTGAGATGGTAAGTATATGTTTTTGCTATTTATCTCTATAAAAAAACATTGAAATTGAAACATCTCACACTCATGTAAATTAAGAGCTTCTTTGATTTACAGTGCGGTAGAAAGATGAGTTTTCTACTCTCATAAAGATTTGAAAAACCCACAGGAAAAGTCCTAAATTGTCATAGAAGACTGTCATGAGTCTATTCAACTCTAGTTGAATATCAATGGCCTGGGATGTTTTTTGGTTTTATTTTTTTAGTTTTGATTGACATGGTTATAATAATATTTAATGTGAAATGTAGATAAGTAACTGTTCTCAAAGGTTATATTAATAATATCCAAATCTCAGTAAGTAAATCAGTCCTAAAGATAACTTTAGAAACAGGGAAAGAAAATTTTATTTTTTAAAAAAAGAGTTACAGTCTTGGAAACTTGCAGGAAAAGTTCTCCCCTGTTGTGCAAAGTCACTACTGGTTGGTATTGACTAGAAGTCAGTGAGTTTAGTTTTGACACAGTCGTTCAAAAGATAGTCTCTCCCTGGATAAAGCAGACCTTTATTATATCAAAAAGAAGGAAGCCCATTGGCAAAATTAATGATATCATCAATAGACTTAAAATATGTTCCGTTATCAATGATAGGATAATGATGTCTCTAAAATGAACTGGGGACATATGAAAATCATATATATGAATGGATTTTGAGCACATACTTAACCTTCGCCCTAGTCTAGAAACAATTAATTCTATGGTGTGACCTTACTGGACACTTGTCCTTCTGAAGAGACCACCGAAGACATCTGTGCTATAACAATATGTGGTGGAGAAATCATATGGTGCCTGGCTATGAGAAAGAATGTCATCTAGGGATTTAAGGGTTGTATTAAAACAAGCAATCATCCAAGTGAAATGTCAACAAAGGAAACACATTATACTGTGTGATCCAAGGATGGTAAATAGCAAAATCCTAATTCAGTCGAGGGACTGGTAATAGAGCTTAATTCCAAACATCTAGTTTGCAGTAGGCAATGAATGACAAAACCTATTTTCAGAGTTCTCAGAAGAATTAAGTCTCCAGTGAATCCCCTCTGACCATAGACAATGGATGTTAACAGTTTTGCTTTCAGACAGAGTGCATTTGAAAGTGGATTGTTGAAGATATTGTTAGATTAAAATGTAACCTTTTATCCTTCGACTTCCCTTTGAACCAGTTTTATCTTTTTTCTAGTTTTTAATATTTTCTGTTTACTTTTGATTGAGGTTTTTCTGTTTCATTTTATTGCTGAGCTTTGTTTTTTCATATATGAAATCCATTATAGCTAAATCTATAAAGAAATAACTAATAGTTTTTAGGGGAATAGCCGAGGCTTTTGACGTGAAGCTAATAACAATGAGACCTGGAAAGAAGAACATGGTATAAAATTGATTGTGGCTATGGTTGAGCAGCTGATTTTAATATTACTGAACTACTGATTTGTATGATATGCAAACTACATGTTAATTAACCTGCCTCTAAAAAGTAGGCATCTTATTCTTCAAATGATATGACATCAGTTATATTATTTGGCTCCATCTCTTTTTAAATGTGATCTCTAGTAAATCCCCCACTTCAAACTATATTCCCTCTCCTTTTCCTGTTGTGTGCATAATGAAACAAGAAAGCAACTTCATTATTTAAGGTGATTAAAGAATCAATAAACTTTTACATGCACTGTAAGGTATAGAATTCCTGAACTCACTCTTCGGGTTTTGTGACAGGTGTTATAGAATCTTTTTACTTGGGTGGTGAGTGGGGGTAGATTTTACTTTTAATTATGCTTTGAAGGCGGAAATGATTTATTCTTAACTTGTTCATAGATATTCTTTCACCATATGAAGAACCATCAGTAAAGCAGTAAAATAGTAATGAAGTAAAGGAGAACAATGAATAACAAAAATAATTCAACAAAAGTATGTTACTTAAAAATAAATAGCCTATCTTCCTGCCGCTCTGCTTCAAGAAAATATTTTCACTCCACTTGTCTCCCCAGTTAGGTATCTGGGGAGATAGCTCCCAGTTAGGTGTCTGTCTACCCTGGAAGTCAACAGGAAATAGGTACAACATCTGAAAATGCCACACCAATTTATTTGCATGATCAGCAAAAGTTTTCATGCCAATATAAGCAGAAAAACTAAAACTCACTAGATTAAAAGACAACAATAAAAGCAATATGAGAAAAAACAGAAAATTGCTATTTCATGGTAAAAAAAGCAACTAAGCACAAAAACTAATAACATATAAGCATATCACATCATAAAAATTATTGAATACGTCGAAAAGGAACACTCAAAGAAAGTCAACAATCTTTAGGAAATTCAAAGATCATGATCTTTTTAAAACATGAGTACACCAAATGGAACATAAAATTATGAACCCACAATTCAACAAAATGGGAAGCTATGATCCAAAAATTCAACAAAAAGGGAAGAAAATTTTAATGATAAGTTAAAACTACAGTTCATTTCAATAAGCAAATAAAATATCTGATCAACAAGCATTCACTTCTGAATAAAAACATTGAAAAAGAAAAAAGAGAAGGGGAAGAAACTATCAAAAAATAATAGGTTTCGGTAGGAAAGCTCAGAGTAGATATGAACACCAAATACGAGCAGAAATCATGAAATTTCATGAAGTTTGAGATGAAGAAGAGAAGCTAATAAGTCCAGAATAAATAGGTGCAAGGAACTAATGATATTCAGATAATCAGACTGCCATAAAATGTTTCATCTCCAAGTACTTGATAAAAAACACTTGAGCATTACTTTCAAATCTGGAAGAAAAATATTTTTCTATGTATTTTTATATTCTTTTAGGCATTTAGCTCTACTGTTTGTCAGTATGTGCTTGTGTACTTCTATAGACAGCATAAATATTAATCTAGTGTAAAAGAAGAATAAAAATCATTTCACATTTTTGAGAGTTGTCTATGTTATCTGCCACATACCTCTGAAGATATACTTTAATAATGGAGTCAGCTGGGAGGAAGAAAGAAAGAATAAAAGGCAGGCTCCTGTGTGAGACCTCGCAATCAGTCTAGAGAGTCATAGATAAGCTTTCAGTAAGAGGATGAAATATCAATTCAGTCTAAATAAGAATTATTATATAGAGTTCCAGGAAGAGAACATTTTATTTTTTAATTTAAAGAAACATAGGATCCTATACAATTTTCAGTCACTTTTATTTGTACATTTGTTAAAATTGCAAAGAAAGTATCCAATGCATAAAAACCCCCAAACATAAATGTAATAGTAAATTAATCACACTGACTGAAAATAAACTGACATATACATTGAACACAAAAACAATAGGGTGATAAGTTATTTAAGAAAGAAATTGAAAACGAAACTGCAGTTAATTAATGCTATTCATTTAAAATTGAGTTTCTGAATCGAGTTTTTCAACTTTTAGTTCTAAACTTTTCTTTGATGCATTTTATTAAATACTTAGGAACATTACCTTAGTATCTAGTGTTCTACACATCTTCCACAACATTCTAACACATTAAAGACCGGATATTTTAAAATCCAGGAGTTAAAAATCAAACAACCAAATCAATATGAAGGGGTGAGGAAGTCGTGGAGATCAAAAACCCATCTGCAAGTCAACACCTTAACGACCGGATAAACTTGGGATTTGTCCACAATGTGTTAACATGGTTACATTCTAAACATCATGTTGTTATGTGAAAAAAAAATGGTGTTATGAGAAAACAGAGGATGACCCTATCAGATAACAAAATGGAGAATGAGCATATAACTGCCATAAAGCTTTACGGTATATGGATTGGAAGTAGGCTTGTTAACAACCTTAGATATGGAGATGACACAACCTTGTTTGCTGAAGGTGAGGAGGACTTGAAGTAATTACTGATAAAGATCAAGGATTGCAGGTTTCAGTATGGATTACAGCTCAATGTCAAGCAAGATCAAAATCCTCACAACTGGACCAAAGAGTAACATGATAAATGAAGAGGAGGTTGAGGTTGTCAAGGGAGTTGTCTTGCTTGCATCCACAATCATTGCTAATGATAGCAGCAGTCCAGAGATCAAAAGGTATATGGCATTAGGTAAATCTGCTTGTCAACCCCTATTTAGAATATTGAAAACCAAAGATGTTGCTTAGAGGAGTCAGGTTCGCCTGATCCGAGTCATGGTATTTTCAAAAGCCACAAAGGTAAGATATTTTGAATGGGGATTAGGAAAAGCATATGGAAGCAACATGAACTGCTTAATGGTGCTCCTTACAGGCAAGGATGGTGAGACTTTGTGCTACCCACTTTGTACATGGTGTGAGGAGAGGCCAGTCCCTGGAGAAGACCATCATGCGAGGTCAAGCAGAAGGGCAGCAAAACAAGAGGAAATTCCTCAAGGAGCTGAATTGACACGATGGCTGCAACCATGGGCTCAAGTACAGGAATGACTGTGAGGATGGCTGAGGATCAGGCAGTGAGTCGTTCTGCTGTACACAGAGTGGCAATTTGGTGGCACTGAACAACAGGACTTAACTTCCGATTCTATCAAGACATAACTGCCAAACTATTGGGAACCCAGGTCAAGCCTGGTTGACAAAAAAGCTTAACTCTCACACCTATTATTGCTCTTGACTCTCAAATGTTGGCTTGCATTACTGTTGGGTATATGTCATTAACGTGCAAAAATGGATAGTTTTTTTGTCATTGCAAAAACTAAATATTCAAAGAGTTTATATAATTCATCCTGGAGGTAATTTTGCTATTGTTGTTGCTGTATGCCACCGAATCAATTGCAACTCATAGCGAGCCCCATAGTACCCAATAGAACTGCTTCATAAGCTTTCCTAGGCATTAGATCCACAGAGGTGCAGATCACCTGACTTCTCTCTCACAGAGTCAGTAACTCGTAGCTTCAAACCATCAACCTTATGGTTTGGAGCCAAGCATTTTACCAATGTATCACCCAATCACCAGCCACCAAGATTTGATTTTTAAACACAGTGGGCCATGTGAACTGGCATCTCTGAGTATCCTCTGACCATAAAAACAAAAGCAGATCAAAGAAGAAAATCAGTAAGAAGAATGAAAGAGCAATATAACCCATATAAAAATACTTCCCAGGGTAATTCTCCAAACTATACAAGTGTGCTATCACAATTTATTTTAATGGGGAAGTGTAGTGAATTTGATGCTAGCAGAATTGATTTAAATTCTACTTTCTGTGTTATCCTGTAGAAGTTACTTAATGCCAATAAGCCATGTGCTCATCAACAGTCAACTGGGGACAGTAATATCTATCTTGCAGAGTTTGGTGATTAAATGAAACAATATATATTTCAATTCACCCAGGCTAGTACCTGTCATATTGTAGACATTTATTAAAAGTTACTTCTCCTCCTTTCCTATTAATCCTATCCTAACTGTATTGGGTTTCCAAGGTAACTATCACAGAAAGCCAAAGTACTTTCCCAAAAGAAGCACGCGCTATCCCACAATCAGAACTAACACAAAAATAAAATGTTTTCTCAGAAAACAAGCTGTGCGATTCCATAAAGAAATATTACAAAAGTTAAAGATGTGTGTATTATAAGAAAAGTATGAGGTAGATAATATAGTTCAGGTAAGTGAACTCAAAAAGAGATATTTTATTAATGGGAAGGAGATGCCCTGTCCAACAAATGGTTCAAGAAAACCAGATATTCATCTGCAGAAGAATGACACAGGATTCATGCCTCACCGCGCACCCAAAAAAATAAACTCAAGGTGTATTGAAGACCAAATGTAAAACACAAAGTCATCAGAATAATCAATGAGAAAATTGAGACAAATCTAAGGACCTGAGTGTATACTCAGGCTACCATATATAAGGAAGGAAGCATATAAAATGGAAGGGAAACAGATGATTGGGAGCTATTAAAAATAAAGCACTCGAGTGCATCAGAAGATTTCATCCAAAGGATAAACAAAAGTTCACAGTGGGAAAAGATATTAAGCAATGACTTAACAGGCAAAGGACTGCTTATTGAAATGTATAGAATACTTAAAGGCTACAATAAAAAAAGAAAACATATAACCTTCCTAAAAGGTGGACAAAGGGCCTGCATAGACAAGTCAGAAAGGATGACCCCGAATGGCAACCAAGCATGCAAGAAAATGAGCTCGATGACTAGCAATCCAAGAAATGCAAAAGAAGACCACAAAGGGATACCATCTAACTCCCCCAAAACATAGGCCAATTTAAAAAAAAAAGTTGGGAAGTGTAGTGAGCGATTGGAACTCTTATGTACTGCCGGTGGGCTTGTGGATATGTACAACCACAGTGAAAAGCAATATGGCTTGGGGAATCCCTAAAACCTATGGCAATGGAAATACCATAGGACCCAGCAATGCCATTGCTGTCAGTAGCAAGGACTTGGAAACAGCCCAAATTTCCATTAGAAGAATGGATGATAATAATAAAAAAAATGTATATACAAAATAGAATACTACACAGCCCTAAAAAATGTGATGAAACCATGAAGCACATCAGGACCTGGAAGGATCAGGAAACCATTATGCTGAGAAGTTAGTCAATCACAAAAGGACAAATAATGCATTGAGTCCACTGCTGTAGAGATGAACACTAGGGTGGGACCAGGATCATCCTGATAAGTCAGCCAGTGTGCTGGCCAGGTCAGTGAGACAGCTCAGTAGAGAGCCTACATGGGTTCAGGGTGCCCATGAAGCCTGCACTATCTGCTCTAACTATGTGCGTATCTTGAAGGGCACTTTGCAAAGGGGTGTTCACCTCAGCTGTGATCAGATTTTTGAAAGGGGGCAAAGGAAGACTATTAGTAGCTGCTATGCAAAGGTGTAATGAGGATTCCCTGGTCGGCCCTATATATCTCCCAGGATGATGAGGGATCCGGATGGGGAAATCAAGTCAGTAGGGGGAGAAAGAATAGGCCTGTCTTGGAGAAGACAAGTGCACGTCTGTGGGTAGAAAAAAAGAGGGGGGTAACTTCCTAGCAGGGGAAAATTTCATTAACATTTTTAAGGACTGTAATGGGAAAAAGAGTATGTCGATACTCTGCTTCAAATAGGTCCCATTTATCCGTGTTTCTGTACACTCCCTAGGGACCCAGGCCTTGTGCCATCAAACACTGGCACAATCAACCCTGAATCTTTAAGGCACACAGCACACTCCACAGGTGATACCAGAGGCATATGACCATTAAGGGTGAATCTAAGAGACTATAACTAGAATAAGGAGTCCTGGGGGAGATGGCAGGGGAGGGTAGAAAGGGGGAAGGGAAAGATATCAAGGTGTATAAAAAGGAAGAAAATGTTTTAAAACTGACAGTGATTGTACAATATTACTTGATAGGATTAAACTATGGAATGGTATCATATCTGGATTAGCTCCCAATAAAATAGTTTGTCAAAAAACAAAAAGATTTTAAATAAAAAATGGTTGCTAGTTAGGTCCTGGTTTGCACAAGCATGGTGCATTCCGAACACAACATGTTGAAACTTGTCTCTGTGGTCAGTCAATGGGTGTAGACAAGTGCTCTCTAAAATATATTTGTCTTAGTTTTGATAGGGTGCCTGATGCTCAAACCCAAACAGTGACCTCCTAGGTAATCTGCCTGACCATTAATTCAAGTAAGAGTTATCTACTTAGAAGGTTCTGGTGGCTGCTTTGGGGATTCCTGTGGGGTAATCACACTAAATTTTCTTAAAGAACACCAGACAATCAGAGGGGTTTGTTATGAAGAAATTTGAAGAAAAACTACATTGGTGCACACATTTCAGGAAATTTGTACGGACAGTTTTTTTTCTCTCCTACCAAGATTATGCACCTGTTTATTCTTCAAAGGTAGAAAAACTTTCCTCTAAAACCTCACCCCATTCACCATCCAGCCCTGATATTTCCCCTTCAGATTTCTTTTTGTTACAATCTTAAAAAACACTTTAAGAAAACACTATTAAGTCCCTGGAGAATGCTGAAACTGAAATTTGACAGTAAAAAATAATAAATAATAAAGAGCACAGAATCCTCAGGAAAGGTGAGCGAGCTGGAAACAGTGCTGTCAGAAGTGCAAAGATCTAAATGGAGGACATGCTGGGGAACAAAAGGTTCAAAGTTTGATATTTTTGTTTAATAATGTTTTCTATGACTTTGCAGCAATATCTTTTGACTTACACTCCCTCGTATGAGGCAGAGTATAGTTAATCACAGAAGGAAATCACAATCTGATGTCAATTATGCTAGTTTTCTGGAAAGGGAAAATAATAGAAAAATCAAGAAGGCATGTACACGATCAAAAGGACTGGGGTTTGGAAAGCAGAAAATAGCTACAAAGAGAACCATGATACCGTAAGTAACAGCTTAAGTGATAGCTTGTCCTCAAGTATTATAATGCCCCAATGACTAAAATTTTGCCTTTAGCCATAGTACTAGTTATTGCAAAAAAATTCATACGTATTTCTATTAATAGATTAATCGACAGCACAAATTAGAAGAACTGAATAGATCTGAAACATACTCCAAGGGTCTTCAATGACCAGGGTTTGCTACACTGTATTGCAATTGCTAATCCAAGTTGATATTGCTCACCTGTAGGCTATCAGCCAAGGAGGTTGGTGGTGTAGTGGAATACACAAGATCAGCCCTTCAAAATCACAACTGGCTACTCCTCTGCAGAACCATGGTCTCAGAAACCCACAGGAGCAGTTCTGTCCTGTCCTATTGGGACACTATGAGACATTGCCAACTGGAAGACAGTGAGTTTGGTTTGGGTTTTGTGCTGTCTGCAACTTCCATTGCAGCAGCCCTAGGACTGTTTATTGCTTTAGGGACTTCAAGCACCCTTTCACTTTCACTCCATATAAATAATCCAGATGCCCCTTCCTCCCAAATCAACCAAGAAACAGTCTTCTTTAAAGATATCTCCAGCTACTTCAGTTCTTTGCCCCCTTACATCCTCCTTTGAATTCTTCCAAGCTCTTCTGACCCCACATCAAACCCACTGCCATTGAGTCGATTCCAACCCACAGTCACCCTCTGTAGGGTTTATGAGACAGTAGAAAGTCATTACAAGAGATGGCAACCTGATTTTCTTTCACATCAAACCTAGTGAGTTTCAACTGCTGACTGTGTGGACAGCGGCCCATTACCTAACCACACATGATACCTAATTTAAAGCATATTACACTATTGTCTCTATGTGGATGGCTCCTCTTTTGATCCAGACTGAATTTGCCATTTCTTTTTGTGTATCCAACACTGAACAGGCATGTAACACATTTATGACAGTAGTGCTGTAGAGCTTAAAATGGCTAAGAACAAATAGATCATTTATAGACAATTATCATAGTATCTGCTTATTGAAAAACAGATTATTTTTCAACTTATGATCTGCGGGTCACTATCTTTCAATTAAATCATAAGATTAAAAATTCAGTATCTAACACATAGGTAATGACTATTGATTCTCTAGGACTCTGCCTCCCCAGAACCTCAGAGTTCACAAAGGAATGAGGTTGGTGGGCACATCCAGAACCAGGAGGGTCTCTCCTTCCCCCTGCTACCACCACAGCAGTGCCTTCTCCATATTAAATTAACAGAGACAAGGATGAGCAATTGTTTGGCTGTTATTTTTCTCTTAAAATTATGTATATAAAATCTCAAGATTTTATAAAGAAAGAAAAATGATGGGATGCTATATATAAATATATGTGCATGTAGGTTTCTTTTCAAGAATCCCTACATAGAGCTATATTCTAAAATGTAGTCTGAAAGTTCCTGTAGTATTGTAAAATGGCTGCATATTAAATAAAAGAAATATAAATTGCCATTGTTTTCTCTTTATAATCTATTGAGTTCTCAAAATTTTAGCCCAGGTGAAAAATCTACATTATTTTCTGCACACATTTCATATATTGCACACTTCAATTTAAGGACACCTGTCTTAAGAGATACTAATAATTCTCAAAATATTGAAAATATAATGTAAAAACTAGAGCAAAATATTGCATTCATTCTTACAATACTTTTTTCCTGATCACATTCATATAAATATTTATATAAGCATGTCTTTCTTAGACTAATTAATTCTAAAAATCCATTTCTATATACATATATCATGCTTTGATATTTAATTCAAATTATACCTAATGTTAAATAAAAACTTCTGTAGATTTTGCTTAAAAATACCAACCCAAGGCACTACTCTCTGTCAATATCCTGTCTACAGGATAGAGCAGAACTGCCCTTGGGGTTTCTAAGACATCTTGCTTAAGTATACTTTATAAATCCCAAAGTGTAGGAAATATAAGAAGATATCATTTATTTATAAAGATGTAGCTAATTTCAACACAACTCAAAATTTCCCATAAATTGATCATTTGACTTGAATTGTTAGATTTTTCACTGTGTAGGTCTATAACCTTATATTTTACCTTGACCTAATTCTTGAAAATAATTTCCTAATATGGCAAATTCCTTTCTAGAAATAGCCTGTCTTCCAAAGTTTCCCAACCTGAGCTCAAAATTATTCTTTAAAAAGCAACCGTGAAATGAGAAATAGAAATTTCTAGAAATGTCTCTTTTTGCTACAAAAACAAAGAAAAGTTACCTCAGCCATCCTACTTCACATGAACCCGCATATCAAAAGATAAAAGAATGACGTGTGAAATAAATAGAAATATTCATAAAGGTGAAAAATTCAGCTCAGTAGCCCCATTGTACTTCACAAAATTAAGATGTGCTTCAATGCTGCTATTCTTTGAGTCATTGCTAAGTGTGGGAAGACTGTTAAAAATAAGTTCTGGGGCTAGAATAATATTTTTATAGGTTCACTTTTCTAAAGTCTTGTTCTTTTGCTCTGAGAGGATTACAGCCTCTCATTTCTACAGAGCTATTATGACTTTATAAAGGTTTTTAAAGAAAATTTCAAAATTTGGTAACTGGTGTTCAACACCATCATTTTTCCTTTGTGAGTGTAGGAACTCGACACAACACCCACAAACACTTTATACACCCTACCATCTACAAGTTGGAATCAAATCAATGGCAGTGGGTTGGGTTGGATATTTTGAACCTTCTATAAGGTGTGATGCTAAATACTGTGGTGAATTAAAAATGATGAGGAACATCTAGATTTCTGCCCCCTCTGTCATTCCCTACACAGCCCAAAATGAATAATTCATCTCTGCTCACTCTTCTTCCCTTATCATATATCTCAAAATTTCCCAAGAACACTGTGTTTAATAGAAAAGAAAACATATACATATTGCTCAGGGAATGAATATATATACTATATTATAAATACAATGCTTTTAAAATATTTTGCTTTTAAAATTGTCAACATTTTGTAAATTAAATATTGAATATTATTCCATAATATTACCCTTTTTCCCATTTTGTTGATACTTTACACAGTTGGTACTTCACAAAATTTATTTTGTGGTTTTCTTTTGTCCTTTTTTTATTATTATTATTATTTTATTTTTTTAGGCATCACTGCCCTGGTGGTGGGAGTAGGAGGTCCAGCCTTTGCTCCTGTGAGCGAAAATTGAACCTCCATCCCAGTGGGCCGCAGTCCCGCACACAACCACTACGCCACTGGGGCTCAGCCATTTTGTGGTTTTCTTTGGGGTGCCCAGACCAATTTGAAGAGACTAGACTTTATTTTCCTTTTGGACTTTAATTTTCTCAAAGGAGGCATATGTGCCATGCTTCCCACTCCTTCTATCCTGTAGAATCTCCTAACACTCACCATCACCCATAAGTTCTAGGGAAACACCTCACAAAAGGCTTCAGAGTGACTTCTAGAGTTTGAATACTGGAGAAATAAGGTATTAATATGACATATGTCTTCATTAAATTACCAAGGGTCCAGGGGTTGAGCCCTGGTGGCATAGTGGTTGTGTGCAGGACTGCGGCCCACTGGGATGGAGGTTCAATTCCAGCAGCAGCTCCACGGGGACAAAGGCTGGACCTCCAATCCCACCACCAGCAGACAGTGATGCCCCCCGGTCCAATACATAGAACCATTTTACTTTAATTTTAAATACAGTTACTCTGCGTAGACAAATTAAAAGGACTAGAAAAATAAAATAATAGATTCCCTACCATGGAATACCAGTGTGCTAAAACTAGCATCTGGCAACCAGCTAAGGAAAGGTCTAAAGACCCTTGGATATCTTTAAAATTTTAATAATAAAAAAGCATTGGTTTACCTAAAATATAACTACATTTTGGGGTAATCACCTGGTGTCAATATGAGAATTAAGAGTGTAGGAGAGGAGTCTAGTCTGTCAATGTGGAGACAGCCAATGAGACCTCTGGGTGGGCATGGAACTCACTCAGTAGCACTGCAGAAGAATGACTTGAACACCCACTCCAGGAATTAGAGGTAAGAAAACCTTACGAAGTTTCTAGACTGCCACCAGAAGTCACTATGAGTTGGAAATCAATTCTGTGTGTGCAATGAAGACAATGCTGTAACCTAAATTTCAAAATATCTGCCCCTATCCAAAATAAATAACCTGAAAGATCTGTATCAGAGGTTATGTAAAAGTCCTTCTCCATGCATACTTTCTGTTTATGTGTTCCAATTAATGAAAACTGAAGTTTCCATCTTGCCTTGCACTATGAATCTAGAATCATTAATTTTTTCATCCTCTCAACCTGCACCAGTAAGTTAGATGTTCAGACAGGTCACTCTAGTAGTTTAAGAAAGGAAGCATGTAAGCCAAAGAGCTCTCTCCTCCACATTGTAAGTGCAGCTGCTTTTCCCCCAACTATAACAGTAGGGATATTGTAAAAGAAATGTTGAGAACCAGAGGAAATGGCAATCCATGGGCTATCATTTTCCAAACGAAAGCTCAAGCTTGATAAGAACAACTGAAGAGCTATCATTAGGAAGGAGATATATCCAACACCCTTTCCTGATAAAAACTTGATAAAGTGTGAAAGGAAGGGATTTCCATAACATAGTTGAGGACACATGGGCAAAATGAACCATCTACACTATTCTTGATGAGTGAAGATTGAAAGCATTCTCGGTGAGTATGAGAACAAGATAACCAAAAAACTCCAACCCAACTGACTGACATCAGCTTGATTCTGACTCATGGTAATACTAGAGGGAAAAGTGGAACTGTCACCATGGATTTCTGAGACTGTAACTGATTATGGCATCTTTCTCCAGGAGGCCAATGACTAACCCACTGTGCAGTTACCTGAGCTAAGATATCTTTAATAATTGCTTTTATACAATGTGGCATAGGGAGATCTGGCCATGTAGTAAGGTTAGAATATTAATAAGGGATAAACAAAATGGTAAGAAAGAAATAAAACTATCCCTATTTGAAAATCATACGAGTATGATCCTATGCAAATAAAATTTCAGAGGCTGTTTAAGAAAGTTAACAGAATAATTCAGCCAAGTTCAGGGCACAAAATCTACATGCAAAATTGCTTTGGAGTTTTCTGCACTAATAATGACAACTCTGAAAAGGAAAGAAAGAGGAAAATAACATTTACAATAGCCACTAAAAATGATGAAACATTTGGGAATGAACCTAAAAAAGGAATCTTCTCTTTAACAAATAGTCCACAGAAAAATGAAAGAGGACCCATACTCCACACTATACATAAAAACAAAATAAACATGGATCAGAAATATAAATATTATAGTGCTAAAGTTCACAGAAGAAAAAAAACAAAAGGATGATATAAGCACCATATCAAATATAACTGAAAATGCACAAAAAGCAAATAATAAAACTAGATGACTAAGACTTTATAAAAATTAAGTAATTATCAAAAGAGTCAAAAAGAGAAGAAAACTACTAACTTGGGGGGGGGGGCGGAATCAGATGGGGACATAACTGAAAAGGGTATACCCTCTAAAGAACACAGAAAACTGGAACTCGACAACAAAAAGACAGACAGTCCATTTTTATTTAATGAGCAAAATAAAATGAACAGATACTTGACTAAAATGGCTAAAGACACATGAAGAAATAGTGCAATCATTAGCAATTTGAAAGAGGCAAATCAAAACTACCCTGAGATAGCATCTGGGTCACAATGGCATCAATCCAAACAAACAGACCATCAAAAAACAGAAAGAAAAAGTATTTGTGAAGTTGTGGAGAGACTGAACACTTGTGGAGAGACTGTTGGTATGTCTGTAAAATGGTACAATCCCTATGAAAAATGATACCATTCTTTTAAAAACTAGGCATAGAAATATTGTAAAATCCAGAAATCCCACTCCAAGTTATATATCCTAAAGAAAGAAGAATTTAAGATTAACAAATATATTCACCCCCATGCTCATTGCCACATTACTCACAGTAGAAAAAATATGAAAACAACCTAAGTATCCATCAGTGAATGAACACTTCAATTGCAGTACATACAAAAAATGGAATGCTATGCAACAATGAAGAATGGTGATGACACCGAAAATTACAGGATTAGGGTAAAAAGAAAAATTAATAATGATGAACTTGAATACATCTCACAACACTGTTAAATCTATAAGATATTATACTGAGAGAGTCACAAAAGGATAAATAGTAGATAAGAAAATTATTATAAAAAGTCAAGAAAAGATTTTTACATGGGAAAAAAACATTCTTTGATGGCTACTCGGAGTCAAAGGAAAAAGGAGAGAAAATCACTAACTGGGTAGTGGAGAGGAGTTACTGCTGATAAAAGGAACGTAATGTGAGGAAGTAAACAAAATATGACCCAAACTAAGGAAGACTGAGAGGTGCAGAACCAAAAAAGGACAACATACAGTAAATAAGATAACATGTACAAGCCTACAAAACAATGAAAACATACAATAACTAACAAGTGGCTATAAAAATAAGTATATCTGCTGAATAAATATGGGAACTTGTTTAGGACAACACTCACATGCATATATAGATATAAATATGGGCTTTTATGTATATTTTTATATGCTGTGGGTATATTCATATATATAAGAGAATTTTTTTAAGTTTATGGAAAAACTCCATTATCTTTTCATTTTATTTCTCCAAGAACTTTTTTAAGTCCCCTGGGATAATACAGTACATAGAGGACACAACTTCTTAGAGATAACCAAACATTTCTTTGGGCTGTAGATTATAATCTCAGGGGCCATCTAGATCAATTGGTATGTAGCTAATAGTAAATGATGATTCATAAAAACATTCTCTATATTAATCTGGTAAATAGCATCTGAAAGCTTAAACTGTTATGAGCAGCCATTTAAGATACAATTATGGGCTTCTTCCTGCCTGGAGTGAAACTGAAGAAAACCAAACCTCAAGGAAGCAGTTAGTCAAAAGGACTAACAAACCAATGCCAAAGAGTTGACCTCAAATTATTGTGACCCAATGGGGCTGAAGGGAACTGCTCCATAGGGTCCTGAGATTATAATTCTTATGAAAGCAGATGGGTTCATTTTTCTCCCATGGAGCAGGTGGAGGATACAAACCACTAACCTTTCAGTTATCAGCCCAACCCTTAACTCACGTACTACTTGGGCTTCAGAAGAACTAGATGGAGATGACAAGAATTAGATGGTGTTCAGCTACCACTACAGGTTGTTGGACCAGGAATAAAATAGAAAGTTTTCTTAGAATGAGAAAAAAAGTAGAACTAACCACAAAGTCATAAACAATCAAACAAAAAACAGATTTATTGTAGTGATAAAGCCTGGAGGGACCCCAAGACTAAGTATCCCTTTTAATGTGGAATTTAAGCCATTCCCTTAGGCGACTTCTCAACCACATAATAGACTAGCCTATAAAACAGTCATACCCATGAGAAGTGCACTCCGAAAAGCAATCAACTATACCAGACCAAAAGGGCCACATTTTCCTCAAAACACAAATTGTGAGGAAGCAGGAAGGGGCAGGGACACTAGATGAATGGAGACAGGAAACTCAGGGTGGAAGTGAGGAGAAAATTGAACCTCTTGCAGAGATCACATGCAATGCCATAGAACAAGTTGTGAATGAGTTGTAAATGGACACCTAACCTGTACAAGCATATTCATCACTACATATTCTGGAGAGTTTTACCCCTCATAATGACATAGTATTTTATAAGTATGTATTTACCAATTACATACAAATGAGGACCATTATCACTGAAATCAATAGCAACACTTGAATGTTACACCTGTTTTACAGTTCTGTGGCACAGGATATTTTGAGTGACTTTGCTTTGTAAAGGTTTACATAAAGCACAAAGAAATGTTCAAAAAGAAAGAGATGTGCCCTATGAAAATAGAAGCAGCTTTGCTAGACTCACACGTGCATGTTCTCAAGCTCTGTGCAACTTGGTGCCACCTGCCTACCTTTACGGAAGGTCAGTAACTATCCAAATGGGATGCCATTTGTTAATAGTTAACCCAAATATGTTTAAACGCTCTCTAGTAGAGTATCTTCTCAATAATTATCTATTTGGGGTACTAAATAATTGAGCTCTCTACAAGCTTATTCAAAGATCAGCTTCCTAAAGCTTTTAGTAAAGCTGACTTCTATCTTTAAGGCATTTGGAGTATCCTAATACATCCTGTAACCAATTCCATGCACAAAACACTTTAAAGAAAGAATAAATTTCTTGATTTAAATGCTTCATTATTATATTAGCTAAATATATAAGAACACCTCACTAACTATACTATCAATAGGATTCTATCCCTCATGATAGTACTATGTGTGTGTATTTCAAATTAAACACAAAGATGGCAACCACTAACTCTTAAACCAAAAGCAATAACCTAATGTTACAACTGGTTTTGCAATTTTGTGACACAGCTTATTTTGAATTGGGTGTGTGTTTATAACACTGCCATTTGATGAATCAATTCCTGTAAGTTTTCTCTACTTTAATGCAGAGCCTCCCACATAGTGTGCATTAAAGAACTTTTCACTTTCATACTGAGCTGACATACCATGTAGAGATTAGCTAGGACTCTTTTCTTTTGCTCTCAACCCATGATAATGGAAATAGTCTTTCTCTGCTCTGAGGAAAGAGACACAAGAATGACAATTCAAAATTAGTCTCTGAAGACACCAAGGATTATATCAAATAATTCAGAGATCAATGATTAATTTATTTAGCATTACATATATCCCATTCCAATGGTTTATTTATTATAATACATTATTTTAATGTAACTTTTTTGGATATATTTAATAATCACTCACTGAATTAAGAAATCATCACTGACTTTGAGTTGTGCCTAATTACCCCATGTAGAAGTAAAATTAACTCAAGTAACAAACCACTTTAAACTGTTTAAAAAGTAATTTTAATAATAAATGCAGCATAAGGTATGTTCTTCTGATACCTTCATGCTTATTTAGATCTTATTTTAAAAATACATAGCATTTGACATTTATGCGCAAAAGGAAATGCATTTTCATTGTGTTTTCCAGCTTGTGAATCATTGTGCATTTCCAAAGAAGACCTAACCAGCATGACTTGAAACCGATATCATGCTGACCAAAATGTGACAACTCCATTCTGATTTCAAAAGATTTCCTGTTCTGCCAGGAGATGGCATTCATATTGCTTTGCACTCAATCATGTTCTCATAGAATGGTTGTTCATTTGTGGTCTCTTACGCTGGTTTACCTTATCAGCAATTGGAGCAGACCATCTATGAATCTGACCCCCTCTCTGGCTTCATCCTTCATGCCAGTCTCAAAAATGAGGAGAGATCTTTGAGACATGAATAGTCACATTTTAGTGTTTCTGCATTTATTTAATATTGTCCTATGTTTAGAAGACATTTTTATATCCATTAAATCAGTACAGTCAGAGTACTCCTTAGAGGCAAAGATGGCAAGACTTGGTCTTAACATACTTTGGTCATATTGTCAGGAAAGAGAATAGGAAAAGGACATCATACTTAGTAAAATGGAAAAACAGCAAAAAATAAAATGAAAAAGGAAGGCTCTACAAGGTGGATTCACACATGGCTGCAACAAGGGGCAGAACAGGCAGTGTTTCCTTGTGTTGTGAGTAGGATTCCAAGGAGCATAGCTGAGCCACTGGCACCTAAGCACAGCGTTCAATCAGATTATTCTCACATCCTACGATTAGCCCTCTTTTAGAGACAGGTCAAGGAGGCAAGACTTTCAGCTAGACCATGTCAGGGATAATATTTTAAAAACCTAGCTATCTCAGGTCCATGCCAGGTGACATTGCACTCTCCCTCCTAACATCTTGTGGCAGTCATGTGCTTATGTTAATTTTATGATTGAAATGTAGGGGTGGAGTCTAGCCAGTTAATCTGGAGATAGCCATTGAGTAGCCAATGAGGCCTCTGTGTGGGCATGGCTTTCTCCTGATACATCTGGGAAATTTCACGATATTTCCCACGTGAAGATAAGAACCTATCTTCCCCAGTGGTTGGGAGTTAGTCTCAGAGACGATTAATCTCGGACAAGAAAAGATGGCAGTTTCCGAGAAGCTGGAGGAGCCGTTGGAGAGACCACACAGCTTTGCCCTGATGGAGCCAGACCTCTGAAGCTGGGACAACCACATGGAGATCTATGCCAGCGATGAGTTGCTTCTGCCACCACAGGATGCTGTTGATGGACCCTGAGCCCTGGAAGCAGGACCCTGAGGCCTGGAAGCAAGGAGCCATGTGGCGACACCTGCTGGCACCGGGATTCTGCACCCACTGACCTGTGACTTCATGAGTCAGAAGGAGACTTTATAGACTGATTTCGGGCATACGGGTTAATATCGGACTTATGACTTTGAACTGGACTGGGCTCAATGTCCTGTCCCTCTTGTATATAAACGTTTTCCTTATATCTATATGCGTGTCTATGAAATTTGGTCTTCTAGTCTACCCAGACTAACACACATCTATTGGTACTTTTGGGTAGAAGTAGCCTTACTGGTTAAAATGTTCTAAAACATCTACCCCCTAAGCTCTAAATAAGAGCCTACAATGTCTCAATCTAACTTTATTTTTATTTCTTAAATAGATATGTTAATCTTTGAATTCTAATGTATAATTGATATGAAAAATTTTGGAATATATACACAGCTATTGTATTCAGTATACATAAGGTATTCCAGGAATTAGACAAAGGCCAAACCAAAGTAGGTGATGGTCGCCTTTAATATCCAAAAGCCCTAAGGCAGCAGTTATCATCAACCCTTAATAGGGAATATAGATGAGCTTTATCCATACCTATTCCCAAGCCCACTTCTCCTTTTCCACCTTCTGCTTTGTAAGCTTGAATATTAAGTACAGAATTCACCAGCATCTCTTACAGGTACAGCTGGTTATGTAATAACAATTCAGACTAAAGCATATTCAGGCAGAAATCTGTGTAGATCATTACCTTCTCTGAAAAATAAAATAAAATAACAAAAATGACCCCTAGGACAGACAAAAATCCATTCTCCACCTGCCTGAAATTAGCATTAGATGCCTGAATGGGACTGAAACTAATAAATGTGAGGACAAAAATCAGCACTCTATGGCAGAACAGGAAAACAGTACAAACATGGGGCCACGATGCAATCCTTTGTATCCAGCTAAGCATGACCCACTTAACTTCTACACCTACGAAAAGTGGGAAACAAACACTGCTACGGTCAAGTGTCCTGTTTCCCTTAGTCAATTGCATCCCTGGTTAACACATAGGTGATATGTTGGCTTCAGTTACTAGGATAGCCACATATCTTAAAGCATCATTTGTAAAGAACCACTTCTTTTTTAAAAGGCACTAAAAAATTTTTTAAAGCATTTTGTTTTTAGTAGTTACATTGCATATTAACTATTCAAATCCCAGGCAGAATTTATGAAGCATCTAGTTGTTTCCTTAGTTTAAAGAAGGGGGCAATAATTAATAAGTGGCTTCTTTTTAAAGGTCCTCATTAAAGTGGAGTTGCCTACAGAGCAGGGCAACAAAGCCACTCTGTGGAAAAGGCTACAAGTGGCTGTGTAAGTGTCTTTAGAAACAGCATCCATGATTAAGAGCACAGTCACATTTGTAGGCTAGATATATTTTTCATAAATATGCATGCCTCAAATTATTTAAAGAGCTGCACCAAATAGGAGCTATTTTCAATTGATTATTCAAAGTGATCTGTGTATGTCTTAGTTAACACAATATAGGAACCTACAAATATTCCAATAGTCAGACTGTAATAACATACTGAAAACTGAGACAAAGACAATTTTACATGAACTGGAATGGCAACTAGGGCTTAGATTCAGAGCAGGAGATTTGAAGACCTTGGTAGCACAGCGATGACTTGTCAGCCTACTAAGCAAAAGGCCAGCAGTTTGAAAACACCAATACTTCCCTGGGAAAAAGGGCCTCTGTATAGAGTCAGTGTGTGGAACCCATAGGGCAATTCTACCCTGCCCTGTAGGCTATCAGTGGGCATCGACTAGATGGCACGGAGTTTGGGGGTTTTTTAGGGTCCAAGTCCATTTTTCAATCTCCACAGAGATTCAGACTCAATGAATTCTTTCTGACCACTGACTAGCAAAGTGAAAATCTTTGCCCTCAGGCAGAGTATATTTGAAAGTGAATTACTTCCCTCATCAACAAAGGGAGGGGCAGCCTTGCCCTCAGGGATTAGCCTGTGTATACACCAGGTGGAAAAGAGCAGGTACAGTGGGGCAGTGAATAATTTAATGTGACTCTTTCAGCCAAAGTCTCTAACTTCCCAAAAAATGACCTGTTCCTGCCTGAGTCTGGTTAAAAAGTGGGGGAAGATACTAAGATTCAACTGTTAGTAATTGTGAACAAGATTTCCTGGAAGACCAGCCTGCCAGGCATAAAATGTGACCTCTGAGAAGCAAGAGGAGGGAATTCTCATTAACAGCATGAACCACGGGTGGTGCTGTCCTCTGGACGTTAAGATTTCCCAGCTCAGTGGGCCTTCTGGACCAGAAGATAGCTATACTCCTAGAAGAGTAGGCGCAGAACCTGGAGTCAGAACCTAGAACAGAGTGGTGAAGCTCCCAACCCGAGGAGCAAGTCACCATGCTGAGTGCTCTTGTGCAGGACGCTGGCTGAGCAGAGACTCTGGGCTCTTAGTTGCAGAGGTTGGGCTTGCTGACCCAGGAAAGTGGAATAGAGTGCGTTTACGCTGAGGTTCACTGGAATGTGGTGCCTCTGAGCAACTAAATTAGGGACCGGGTTTGCTGACCCACCAAGTTTAAGCTGAGTGCCTTCTGGTTGAGGATTGCATTAAAATGGTATTCTACCCCTGCAGACATTCATTAGCAGCCTTGAAAGAACTTTAGGAAATGTCCTGCTAAATAACTCAACTGCTTGTTAAATTCCATAACAGATCCTTTCATCATGGACTTTGTGAGTTCTGTGTAGCCATCACCCAGGATATCAGAATAGAACCTACAGGAGTAAAATATAGAACATAAATTGGGCCCTGATTGGAGAGCAGTTAAGACTTGGGCTGAGATTCTCAAGGTTGCAAGTTCGAAACCACCAGCAGATCCTCTGGGAAAAGCATGGCTTTTTATTCCTATAAACAGCTAGAGTCTCGGAAACTCACAGGGGTTATTCTACCTGTTAGGGAGCTAGGTTAGCGACAGGAGGTTGTACCTCCAATGCCTGCAAAGCCTCCCATAGTAGAGGTTGGAAGGAAACCGGGCAACTATTGGACATCTATGAAGACTCCCAATGGAGCATTCTCCTACTCAAATCCTTCACTCAGGTAGGAGGTGCACTTGAGCCAGCCAAAGGAGGCCCAGGCCCATGTCATCGGCCAGATGGGCTTAACTCAGCCAACGAGGTCAACCAGTTCCATCAACCACGCTTTCCTGAAGCTGGGGGCTGGGATAGAAGAAAGGCAGGGAACAAGCTGGGGGGCTCTCTTACCACGCTTTAGGTCAGAAGCAGGTAGAGGGGAAGGCTCTCACTCCTCCACGCAGATGCACATGTACCCACTCAGGGCGTACTCGGAGCCCACATACTCTCAGCCTCTATGGTTCTTGGACTTCTAGCCTCCCAGGAGCCCCACCAAGGTCGGCATGCAGACGTGCTCTTTTCTGTGCGGCTGTTTAGATCCAGTTGTGTACCCCTTGGAGACTGTAAAACTTAACTTGTCCTGTCCTTCATAAAAACCAAAGATACAGATCTTTGGATTATGAAACGGGCATTGGTATGGATTCTTTCATTGTGTGAAGTCAAGAACGAAGAAACGTAGCACTACCCTGTCCTGTAGGGTTGCTGAGTCAGTATCAACTCCATGGTAGTGAGTTTGAATCAGGGTCACATGATCTTGATGTACATCCTATGAGCCAATCTTGTAAACTTCTCTAATCTACAACAGTGCAAGTATCCAAACGCGGTCCCTTTACTGTTCTGTTGTCCCACCTGTAACTGTGAGGAACTGATTTGCTACCAATCATGATTCTGTGCACTTCCATTGTTCTCTCTGCTCTATTTAAAGGAATGCAAATGTGTGAATCTCTGGACACCATTCTGACCTAGTGCTGATGGTCTCCCTCATCAGGATAATTTGTCTTTGTCCTATCTTTGTCCTGTTCAAAACTTAATAAATATGACTCTAAAAATTATATTTTGATAGGGGAGGTCTCTTTTTCTCTTCCAGAAGAGTTGAAACGACTAAGACATACCATGGACAAGTATTTGAATAAAGTTGTTTTCACCGAAGAGATTAAACTAACGTTGATGACCTAAGCTGGTTCCTGTCAAACCTGTATTTGGGAAGCTGAACAGCCTTAATCGCCAGGGGTAGGAGACAGTTCTCATTTACACTCTTCAAGGTCCTTCTGTTGCTATCCTCTCTTGTCTGTAGTCACCACGTTCCTCTTCCTTTCTGTGAACATTTCAGCTTGTAGACAGTCATTGACAGGCAGCCCAGGGCAGGTAGACTCTCTATTTCCTCCTTGGCTGCTTTGATCACTCATCTACAACCCTGCTCTAGGCGAGGGCAGTCTGACCACCATGTCTGGGATGCATTCTGTGCTATCCATCTTGACTGGTTTCTGACTATGCCTCCAGTGCTAACTATCTACTCTTCCAATCCAAGCTCAACTTTTCCAACCAACACTTCCAACCAACACTTCATAGTCCCCAGTGAGTGTTCCATTGTTAAATCTGTAGTGCTTCACCGTGGTCCACGTATTTTTTTATCAATCTCCTGTTCCCATCTGCATTGCTGATATTCTTAGGTAGTTGTCCTTTTCCCTGGCAAAACTCTGAACACTTCAAGGTAAGAGACTCTGTGCTTATAACAAGGCAATGAATTTAATTCTCAGGAAGCACTCCCCATATGTGCATATAGAGATGGTCTGCTGTTCTGACATGCTTTTATATGACCCTGTGTCTTCTTCCTGTGCCAGCAGGAGCTGTACCTGCTGGCACTGACACTGCTATCTTCCTTTTCCTATTCTACCTATAGCGAAGAATGATGTTGGCACTCTGCACAAGTCTACTCACTTAATGCTAATAAAGATGGTAATAACTCCACTTATCCACAGGAATTTTCACAAGGGTTCATTAGCAATATAAGTAAATAGGAAACACTTCTAATAATTATGAAATACTCATTTTAAAAAACGATCCCTGAAAACCATAAGCGTTTTCACAACTCAGTGTTGTTTGTTGTTGTCGTTTTTTAGATATTTAACTATTCCTGAAAAGTTTTCTCTGTGCTTCTGAGCATAATGTAAGAAATATTCTTCTTTGTGACATAAACTAACAGAACAAGGAGTATTTTCCACATATAATGAATATACCACAATCAGCAAAAGTGTGATAGAATTTTTTTAAAGTTCATGTAAATAGTTAATTACCTCTTTACTCAATTTTCTACAAATCCTACAAAGTAGCCCTTTTTGAAGCATATATATATATATATATATATATATATATCCACATGTACTTTGTTCCTAAATAGTATTACTGGAAGAAAAGCAACCACTTTAGATAAAACTGACAGCCTATATTTTTATTCTTTCCCTAAGGCACAATATACAATTTTCTTTCTATTGAAAATGAAAACTTTATTCCTCGATCTTTATCCTGTTAACATACATTCTCAGGACTGGAAGGACTGTCACAATTTTGATCCCTTTATTAACCCTGCACAAGTCTCATCTGAAAAGATGGAAAGTCTCTTTATCTCTAATAGACAACAATGCCTATTGGAAAGAACGCTAAAATTGATGGCAGCAGGTCTTCATTTGCTTTGACCTCTGGCACCTATCTCTTTTCTTTCCAATTTACTCATAGTGAATACACTTGAACTTGTCGATTTCATTCTAGAATTGTAGTTCTAAAATAAAAATGAAATGACCATCTTTGAATTCTTAAGCAAAATGCCAGTTTAACATTTCAAAAATAATATGGTCTTTGGAATCTCACAAACCAGAGTTCAAACTAATATTAAAATAACTCACTGGTTGTGTAACCTTAAGCATGTCACTAAACTGCTCTGAGAATGGTTGCTTTTTTTCGTTCTTTCTTTCTTTCTTTCTTTCTTTCTTTCTTTCTTTCTTTCTTTCTTTCTTTCTTTCTTTTTTAAGCATGGGACCAAGGAAACTTCTCGTTTAATCCCTCTCTAACCTGGAAAGAATGTGCAAGCAGTATTTGATATACAATGGTCAATAATTACTATTATATATCAGTATAAACCTATGTGAAGATTGTTACATACTCAGAAGAGGAGCTCTGGTGGCTTGGTGGTTACAATTTGGGTTGCTAACAAAAAGTCAAGAGTTCAAAATCATCAGCTGGTCCGAAGGAACAAGAGGAGGCTTTTTCTGCCTGTACAACATTAGTCGTGGAGATCCTGAGGGGCAATTCTATCCTATGGGGTACTATGAGCCAG
>PVJH01016450.1:0-50552 GCA_004026705.1 Nesogale talazaci
GGCGCCAGGCAGCCGTCGGCCACGCCGCTTGCATAAACACTTGTTTAGGACTCGTTCGCCCCGCTGAGACCGCGGGCCTCGCCGCCCGGGCGCCCCGCCATGGAGGCCCCGTCCGCCTCCGGGCCCCAAGCCTCGGCCTCGGCCTCGGCCCCGCTGCGCGCCCCTGAGGTGGCGCGGCTCCGGGAGGAGCAGGAAAAGGTAACAGGCCGCGCGCCCGGCCCGGCCCCGCTCTTCCGCCCGGGGCTGTAAGCTCTGGGGTGCGGGCGCCCGGCAGCCCCCCTCTCCCGGGGCTCCCCTGTCCCCCTGCCCCCAGCCGTGTCGATCCCCTTCCTGTCGTCTGCGGGACCCGCAGGTCATTTCGCACGCCGCACCTGGGAGGAGCTAACCTCCGGGCCTCGGCGGAGAAAGTGTTGGCAGAAACTTTTGTCACGTGCCTCCGCTGTCTTTTGTGAGAAGCCTGTTGACCTTCGCTGGGGGTGGGAGGGATGGAGAAGAGCGACACGATCATGTGTTTATAACTTGTGTGCTTTTCATACGAAATGCAAAAAGGCGCGTTTTTCATACACGCGTGAATGCATGGTTTTCTGGGGGGTGGAGGGGTACATTGCAAGCGGAAATGTAAATGTCCCCCTCCCTCCGCTGGTTGTCTAAAAGGTTACTGGTGGAAGGGGGCGGGCGGCTTCATAAAGATGTTGGGGAAATAGAAGGAAAAGATAATCTTCCCACAATTTTCTTCATGCCCCCCTCGTATAGTCTTTGTTACTCTTTATCTCATTATGCGTAAAAGTTTGATTCAGTTTGTAGAGATAGTTTATGTGCAATTCCATTGTTGGTTATTTTAGACCTTGCTAAAATAGAAATCTGTCTTATTAAAGTTTAATTTCAATTGCATAATAAATGAGCCTTAAAGCCCTCATTGGAGAGGGAAAGAAGTTATCAATGCTTACTGGGATTGCATAGGAAAAAGTATACCCTAGCCAAGGAGTCATTTGTTAACCGTGAGGTTATTTTCATGGGTTTTGTACCATTTCAGGTTGACTCTTCCCCATCTTCTGAAATGGCTTAAAATGATTAATTTGAAGAATTGCAGTCTATTTACTTAAAGTGCCCATGTGATAGAGGGACAGATGATCTATGGAATAAACAGGGTTAGAAAGTTGCATTCAAACTGTAAATAGGTTGGGAATCCTTAGCATTTTCCAATTGGACATGGCTGTGTGTGTGTATCAATTTACAACTATTTGCAAATATGCTAAACTCAATTGGGTGAGCTACTTTTCTTGGAACTTAAACATCTCGATTTGCCTGGAAACCACCTGTTAGGATGAACCATTCTTACTTGGTTCTGGTTGGTCAGAATTTTGTGTGTGAATTTTCTTTGCTGGGAGCCATTTTAGTCTAAACAGTTACCATAGCAACAGTCGACTTTCAACCTGGCTTTTTTTCTCTTTTTAAGAAGAGTTGCATTTATAAATCCAACACTGTGACTGGTTTAAGTGATAAGATATTAATGGATTTTAGTTTCTCTTAAAGAGAAAAATAGGGAAGGAAAAACAAAGATAGTCTTTTATGAAATCAGTTTAACTTTTGGAAAAACTATCAATTTGTTCTTTTAAGAAATAGGAAACAGACCCTTTCTGGTTACTCTTTCCATTGCCTTTTCTGTGGTGGAATTACTTTCCCCTTCCTCCATCCCTCCTTCATTCCATGCTGTGTGCATAATGCTGACTTGACATACTGTCTCTCATTTGATGTGTTTCAAAAAGATCCGGTTGGTTTTATTCTGATATTAATGTCCCTGAGATACAAAGGATTTTGGATGCTGAACTGTCTTCTGGCAGCAGGTCCAGTGACCCTGGACAGTAACTTGTTCAGTTACAGTCCTGTGGGAACATGAATAACTACTTCCAGTAAGACACTAAGTGTGTTCCAGAATTGCTTTTCTGTGATATATTAATGTTAATGCGACACACAAACTATATATCTGTCACGGGGATGTAAAGTGGTTCATAGTTTTTTGCTTAAAAACCCCCTTCCTAATATACTAGGATTATCTTTGAATGGATCTGCCTCAGTGGACCAGAGGCTGATAAGGCCACTGAGCAGATTAGCTAGCTACGGGTAGTTATTTTCATTGTATTTACTATAGGAAAACTGGCTCTACTTGGTAATCAATTCAACTTCTTTTGAGAAGAATTTT
Organism: Nesogale talazaci; assembly: GCA_004026705.1. Classification (NCBI taxonomy): domain Eukaryota; kingdom Metazoa; phylum Chordata; class Mammalia; order Afrosoricida; family Tenrecidae; genus Nesogale; species Nesogale talazaci. The sequence continues at coordinate 2,201 of PVJH01016450.1, forward strand.
ATTTAGCCTTTACAACTAACTTAATTGTGGGCGTACAATAGGCTGGAGTAATGCAGGAACATGGCGACCATCTTGGAGGGTCAGGAGAGACTCTGTCACAGTAGGTTCCGCTTCTCGAAGGCCTTTTTTTTTTTTTTTTTTTTTTTAAGGCATCACTGCCCTCAGGTGGTGGGAGTAGGAGGCCCAGCCTTTGCTCCTGGGAGCCGGAATTGAACCTCCATCCCAGTGGGCTGCAGTCCTGCGCACAACCAGTACGCCACCGGGGCTCAGCCTCGAAGGCCTTCTTTTTTGCAGTTCCTCTACCAAACATAATGTTCTTCTCCAGGATCCAAGTATGTGAGATGAAGTCTTGCCATTCTTCACTCCAGGGAGTACTCTGCGGGTTCAGTACTTTCAGTAGTCTTCTCCAGTTCAAAATGTCTCATGCGTATGTGAAAGTTGGACATTGAATAAAGAAGCCTAAAGAATATTTGATGCATTTGAATTGCGCTGCTGGGAAAAGATTTAAATGACTATTAAAACATTATCTTAAGGATGGTACATGGTGTGCAGGCTATAGATGTTTAGAGAAGCGAATTCACTACATATAGTGGATACTTTAGGTTTAAGACGGAATTGCTTGAAAAGAACTCCTGGGTAAATAGTGGTTTAAATGCACCCTTCAGTGGCATAGTGACCTGCATTCAGAGGCCAGCATATGGCCAGCAGTGTGATACCCTCTGCCATTCTTCTGGGAAAAGATGAGGGCTTGTATTGGGTAAAAGGTTCCAGCCTTGGAAGCTTATGGAGACAGCGCTGCCCTGCTTTACACGGTTGCTTTGAGTCCGACTCTACTTCATGGCAGTGGATTTGCATTTTTGCTCAGGGGTTCTGAGTTCAGCTAAGAAGTGTAATGTTTTACCCTGATTTTGCTCTATTGTTCATCCTCTGTAGTGCTGCATACATCTAGGGAAAAGAACATTGGTACTCTGAGAGAACAGAACAGTCAAGTGATGTGAATGAACCACAGTCCCAGTAAACGACTGTTGAAAATGGAGAGGATAAACTCTTTTAACACTGACTCCTTTCACTGTAGCATCGGGACTGAAACAAGTTCCCAAAGTAGATGGATTACCAGGCCTGCCTTCCAAAGTATCCGTGGGCAAGCTCGAATCTACAACTTTCTGGTTTGCAGCTCAGTTGGATAAATGGTAAAATTTGGGCTTTTAATGAAAAGCTGTAGATAAAAAATAATTTTAAATGAAAACACATGCGTTTTTTTGTTGAATATTTTGTGGGCTTGAGAAAGTTGCAGTTGATTGGTTTGAAGACCTTTTAGGTATGAGTATTTCTTGGTAGGTTCTTGCAATGGCTTATGCTCAGCTAAGGCTGGTGGTTCAAATGCATGCAGCAGCCTGAGGCAGAGGACTTGGCTGTAAGAAAGAAAGCACACGGGGCAGAGCAGTGCCGTGCTGCAGCCTATGGGGCCACGAGGAGCTGGAACTGATTTGATATTGTGCATTTGTTTTGGCTTAGTTTTAGTTCTTGACTTCTCAGCCGATTTCCTTAAAATTTTTTTTGTTTAAAAAAATTAATCTTAATTTTTCATGACCTCTGTGTAGCTCACTGCTTGTGAGGGGCATTACTGGATCAAGGCCCTTAAAGTGGACAAAAGATAAGGAACAGAGAGATGTGCAAAGTGTTTTCTTATTTTCTAATTTGTTAGCAGTTCCATATGAGAAAGATACGGCTGGCTCCAGCAGTTTGAGTCCACCAACCACTCAATGGGAGAAAGATGACACTTCCTACTCCCATGGAGATTCATAGTCTTGGACACCCACAGGGGTAGTTCTCACCTGCCCTCTCGGGGAGTCAGAATTGGCTTGATAGCAGTGAGTGTGACGGTGAGTCTGCTTCTATGAAGGTTTTTTTTTGTGGGGGGGGGGAGAAATCACTGCCCTTTGGTGGGAGTGGGAGGCCCAGCTGCTTGTTTTATATACAGGTTCCCATTCTTCACAGTGTGCATAATTTGTTGTGGTCCATCCAGTTGAAGGTCTTTGTATAGTGAGTAAAGTATGAGTAGACATTTCCCTTCTATTTTCTGCTTTCAGCCAGTATCAGCAATGATATCCCTGGTTTACATCTTTTTCATTTTGAGTTTCTGGCAGTTCCCTGTCTGTGTATGACTGCAAACATTTTGAATTATCTTCAGTAAAATTTTACTTGTGTGTGATAGTACTCTTGTTTGATGATTTCTGTATTTTTTTGAAATACATTTACTAAGAATGGACATGGGTATGGTGATAGAGGAATTAAAGCTTCTTTCTTTCCCTATTCATATATCTAGTTAATTTAGCATGATTTATTGGGGGGAAAATCAAAACCAAAAAACACACAAACCTGTTTCTCTTCCACTATATCGAATGGTATTTTATCAAGAATTTCTACATAAATTCTAATAACTAATCAACTTTTAAATAAAGCATGCTGGGGATTTTGATTGGTATTGTATTTCTTGATCAAATTTGGAGAGAATTGACCTCTTTGAATCTGAGCATATTATACCTCTTCATTTATTTAAGTACTTAAAAATTCTCACTATTTAATTGGAGTTTAAGTTTACCATCTGACCATATTTCATTTGTTTATTTTTTTATATTAATAATTTTTTCTAGTTTAAACTTGTCTGCTAGCTTTGTAGATATAGGTTTTCTTTCTTTTATGATTACTCTTGGAGGTTATTTACCTTCTCTCCTGATTACAGTCATAAAATGGTGGAAGTTACATTAAGGTTGAGCTTCATGGAGGTAGAGGTAAGATGAACCTCATTCTCTCACTCTTTTACCTGTTCTGACACCAGCTGTCTCCCCCTCAGCACTCTACTTCTTTGCTGAATTTGTTATTTATTGCAGTGGCCATACAGAAACTCACAGGCCATACAACCTTACAGTTACTATTTTTTTGTGCTGTTGAATTAGTCCCCATTCATAGTGACTCTGTGTACAACTGAAAAATACCACCCAGTCCTGCACCATCTTCATAACTGTTGTTTGAGCCCATAATTTCAGCCAGTGTATAAGTTGATTGCTTTGACAGCCTTCTGCTTTATTTTCCTTTTCATCTTGTCCTTTATTACCAAACATGATGCACTTTTCTAGGGACTGGTTTCTTCTTCTTCTTCTTCTTTTGTAATTTGAGTAGGCCTTACTTTTCCTTTGTAATAAGAAAGACAACAGCATTATTTCATATCCTTAGGAATAGCAGGCAGATGGGATTAAGAGAGGAAAATCACCATTAACTAAGCAGCTTCTCTAGCAAAACAGGCAGAGAGAACACCCAACAGCTCCTGGGCTGACAGTGTAGCACAGGCCACAGAGCACTGATACCCCCTGAACTTTAGAGATTTGGTAAGAGTTTTTTTTTTTTTATAAATCATTTTATTGGGGGCTCATATAACTCCCGTCACGATCAATACATATGTCAATTGTATACATACCACATTTGCACACTTGTTGCCATCATCACCCCCGAAACAGCCTCTTTCCACTTAGGCCCCCAGTACCAGCTCCCCATATCTCCCCTCACTCCCCACTCCCCATCCCCCATGAACCCTTAATAATTGACACATTGTTACTAGCTTTTCATATTGTACTCTATCCGATGTGTCCCTTCACCCACTTCCCCGCTGTCCATACTCCAGAGAGGTCATGTCTAGATCCCTGCAATAGGTTCCCCCCATTCCACTCCACTCTCTCTACACTCCCAGTATCACTACACCCACCGCTGGTCCTGAAGGGATCATCTGTCCTAAATTCCCCATGTTTTTGGCTCCAGTGTATATCTCATGGTCTAGCTGGATTTGTCAGGTAGAATTGGGATCATGATAGTGGGTGGGAGAATGCATTTGAGAACTAGAGGAGAATTGCATACCTCATTGTTGTCACACTGTACCTTGACTGGCTCCTCTCCTCGCTGCAGTCCCTCTGCGAGCCGTTGTCGCTTTACCTATTGACGGGCATTGGGTCCCCACACAGTACTCCCTCCTATTTATAATGATACAATTTTTAGTTCTTTGTTGCCTGACACTGGATCCCTTCGACACATGGTAGTCACACAGGCTGGTGTGCTTCTTCCATGTGGGTTTTGTTGCTTCTGAGCTAGATGACTGCTTGTTTACTTTCAAGCCTTTTAAGACCCCAGACACTATATCATTTGATAGCCTGGCATCATCTGCTTTCTTCACTACCTTTGTTTATGCACCCATTTGTCTTCAGTGATGGTGTTGGGAAGGTGAGCATCATGGAATGCCAATTTGATAGAACAAAATGTTCTTGCAATGAGGAAGTACTTGAGTAGCGGTCCAATATCCATCTGCTCCCCTAATACTAACTCTATAAGTATATGCATGTTGATCTATTTCTCTGTTGTCCTATATAAATATATTCATCTATGTACATGCCTGTATTTAGACCTCTATAAATGCCCTTTACCGCCCAGATCTTTCCTCTATTTCATTTTACTTTCCTCTTTTCCCAGTACCATGCTCAGCCTCTGTTGGGGTTTCAGTATTTTCTCTTTGTTACATTACTCTTGATTAATCCCTGTTGTCCCTCACACCCACCTTGTCACTGATTTTGAATCTCTTGTTATGCCCTTAACCCTGGGCTAGTCAACACCACCGGCTTTCGCCTTTCCCCCTTCTCCCTATCTCCCATGTTTCCACCCACCATGGAATCATCACCTCCAGACTGTTCATCCAGCCTATCTTATCTAGGTAGATCTGCAGAGACAACAATATGTACAAAAAACACGCACGGCATTCTAAGATGAAGAAACTAAAATCATGATAACAACAAAGAAACTCCAATGTCATATACATATGTGTGTGTGTGTAAAAAAAATAAAAATCTGTAAATAGTTCAGGGCCTGTTAACCTCCAGGAGTGCCCCTCCCCTGAGCATGCCCCCCTCCCCCTCCATTGAGTCGATAGGGTGCCACACCCTGGCCCCAGAGTATATCCTTGGCACTCCATTTGAAACTCCATGCTCTGTTGCACACCCTTAGTTTTTTGCCATGGTGTGGTTGGGTCAGACGGTATAATCCTGATCCCATTGCTCACTGTTGTCTCCACAGAGCCTTGGATCAGCGAGGGAAGCTGTATTTCATGGTGGGGCTGGCCATATGGCCCTCTCTGCATTGGCTGTTCTGAGTGGGAATATCTTCCTGAAGGCTCGGTGGGACAGGATGCATTCCATTCTATTCCTCCTCCTACATTTGTTTTTATATGCTGTGGTCTGGCATATCTCGCTCCCCAAGCTGCAACTTCACTGTTGTCCTCCAAAGCACACTCTCCTGGGAGGAGAGTTGGCTGCCCATATAGTTGGGATTGGGGTTGGGTCTTCAGACTCCTCTACTGGTTCCCCATTCCATGCTGTCATACTGCATTCACATCCTGGAACACCAGGTTTAAGGTGGTCCCTCTTTCCCTGTGAAGATACAGACAATACATTCCCCTTGAGTGGGTTAGTACTCCCAATACTTCTCTACACATCACCATCTGCCCCCCACTCCGGTCCCCCAACCCAGATGTCTACTATATGTGGCCCTGGATTTGGTCTTGCCCCTGCTGTGCTACCTAGGCCCCCCCCCCCGAATTTTCTGTATACAGTAGCATCATCATCATCATTATTATTATTATAACATTATTATTATTAAGCTTACCTCAGTGGGCTTATGTTATACATCTACTTTTGTGCTTGACTAACTTCACTTAGCATAATTTCCTCCAGTTCTTCCCATGTGGTGGGTGATGTGCTTCATGCATTCATCATTGCTTTATAGGGATGCATAATACTCAATCGTATGTATGTACTAGAATTTTTAAATCCATTGTCCATTGATGGAAATTTGGGTTGTTTCCAACTCCTTGTGACTTTGAACTGCGCTATGATGAACATTGGAACATAGATGTCTGGTTGTGGATTGTTGCTTGCCTCTTCTGGGGATATGCCCTGTAGAGGGATTGCTGGGTCATATGGTAACTCAATTTCCACTTGTTTTAATTATTGCCAAATTGATTTCAATAGTGGCTGTACATACCTACAGGTCCACCAGCAGTGGATAAGAGTCCCTAACTCCCCACAGCCTCTCCCAACACTTGTTGCTTTCTGATTTTTTGAATTGGGTTATCCTTGAAGGTGTTAGGTGGTATGTCATTATTGTTTTGATTTGCATTTCTCTTATGGCTAATGATCCGGAGCATTTTTGTATATGTTTATTGGCCATTTGGATTTCTGCCTATGTGAGACTTGTTCAGGTCCTCTTCAGTGGGCAGTTAGTTTTGGTCTTTTTGGAAGCTGTCAGAGTATTGTAGATTTTATTAATAAGGCCTTTATCCGATTTTTCATTGCTAAAGATGTTTTTCCAGTCTGTGAGCTCTCTTATTACTCTCGGTGAATTCTTTCGATGTAGACAAGTGTTTTATCTTCTGTAGATCCCACTTGTCTATTTGTGCCTCCTCTGTTTGTGTCCTTCCTTATTTCTGATAGCCTATGTAATCCTTGTGCCAAAGTTCTCAGTTCCCAATTCCCTCATTGATAGCCCTAATATTTTGAGGTTTTACTTTGAGGTCTGTGATCCATCTTGAGTTTTATGGAGTGAGGTAAGGGTCGTGCTTCATTTTTCTAGAGGTAGATATCCATTTTGTCCAGCACCACTTGTTGAAAAGGGCATCTGCTTCTCATTTATTTTTTGGGCCCTTATCAAAGATCAGTTGTCTGTATGCTGATGTTTTTATTTCTGGGTTTTCAGTTCTTTTCCATTGGTCTGAGTAGCTATCATTATGCCAATACCATGCTGTTTCGACCACTGTGGCTGTATAGTATGTGCTAAAGTCAGGTAAAGAAAGCCCTCCCATGGTATCCTTCATAAGCAGTCCTTTGCTAATTCTGGACTTCTTACCTCTCCATATCAAGTTGGTAATCTTTTTTCCATTTCTTTGAAGAAGGATGAGGGTAATTATATCGGAATTGCATTAAATTTATATAGTACTTTGGGTAGAACTGACATCTTTACTATATTGAGTTTTTCGATCCATGAGCATGGGATAGTTTTCCATTTGTTGAAGTCACTCTTGGTTTCTTATAATCGAGTTCTGTATTCTTTGTCATATAAATCTTTTGTTCTTTTAGTCAGGTATATCCCTAGATATTTCAATTTGTGCTTGGCTGTTGTGAAGGGTACCTCTTTTTTTTTAAATCTCTTCTTCTGTGGTCTTAATCTGATGTGTATAGCAGTCCAATAGACTTCTGATTGTTGATCTTGTATGCTGCCACTCTGCCATACTCCTTTATTGTTTTCAGTACTCCCCTCGTGGAACTTTTGGGGTTTTCCATATATAAAATCATATCATCTGCAAATAATGATAGTTTCACCTCCTCCTTTCCTAGGTGAATACCTTTTATGTCTTTTCCTTGCCTTATGCTGTTAGCTAAAACCTCTAGTACGATATTTAATAAGAGTGGGGACTAGGGACATCCTTGTCTTGTCCCCTTTTTCAGTGGGATTGTGTATGTGTTTTCTCCATTGACTATCACATTGGCTGTTGGTTTTTCGTACATAGCTTGTATTGCCTTGAGGAATTTTCCTCAAGAAGGAGTAGAAGGAATTTTCCTTCTATTCCTATCTTCTTGAGTGTCTTAAACAGGAATTGGTGTTGGATGTTGTCAAATGCGTTTCCCGCATCTATTGATAAAATAATATAGTTCTTATAGTTTTTCCTGTCACTGTGGCGAATGATACTAACGGCCTTTCATATGTTGAACCATCCCTGCATCCCAGGTGTGAACCTCACTTGATCATGGTGAATTGTTTTATATACTTTTGTATTCTATTGGCCAGTACTTTATTAAGGGTTTTTGCATAGATATTCATTAGGGATATTGGTCTGTAATTTTCAATTCTTCTGGAATTTTCGCCTGGTTTTGATATCAGTGTTATACTGGCTTCATAGAAGGAGTTCAGGAGTTTGCCATCTTTTTCGATGCTTTGGAAGAGTTTGTGTAGGATTGGTGTCAGTTCGTCCCTGAATGCTTGGTAGAATTCTGTAAAGCCATGTGGTCCAGGTGATTTTTTTGTTGGTAATCCCTTGATAATCTATTTCTTCTATTGTTATGGGTCTGTTGAGATTTTAGATGTCCATTGGGGATAATCTAGGGAGGGACTGTTTTTCTAAGAATTTGTCCATGTCTTCCAAGTTGTTGAATTCAGTGTACAGTAGTACACTGTAATTATCCTTTTGATTTCATCAATGTCAGTTGTGATGTCTCCTCTTTAATCTCTCATTCTTGCTTTTGTTCCCTCCTTTCTTTGGTTAAGTCTGCCAGCGTCTTGTCAATTTTGTTAATTCTTTCAAAGAACCAACTTTTGCAGCATTAATTTTTTTTCCATTGTGTTCTTATTTTCCCTCTCCTGAATCTCAGCCCTGATTTTTATTATTTGTTTTCTTTTCTTATTAGTAGGATTGTCCTGCTGACTCGGCTCTAGTTGTTGTAAACTCTGTGCCAACATATCAGTTATGAAACGCTCTTCCTTTTAAATGTGTGCATGTATTGCTGTGAAACTTCTCTGAAGACTGCCTTTGCTGTGTCCCATAAGTTTTGGTATGTCGTGTTTTCATTCTCTTTGGTTTCTAGACATTTTTAAATTTCATTTCTGATCTGGGCCAGTATGCACTTCTTTTGCAATAGAGAATTGTTCATTCTCTAATTATTTGCTCTAGTTTTCTTCATCTTCCTTTTGTTGATTTCCAATCTTATGGCACAGTGGTGTTATGTCAGTGTGCTTAAATTTATGTAGATTTGCCTTATGCCTCTGCATGTAGTCTATCTTTGAGTATGTTCCATGTGGGAATGAAAAAAATGTGAAGTTTTGTATTTGGAGGAAAAGCTCTGTAGATATCTATCTTGTCAGATTTTCTAATTGTAGTGTTTAGATCTCTAGCCTCCTTGTTGAGTTTCTTTCCCTGTGATCTGTCTTTCTCAGAGAGTGGTGTGATGTATTGAAGTCACCCACTATGATTGTTGAGGCTGTGCTTTCTTTTGGAGTGCTTGGTTTACTTACTCAGCGGGTCTCTGATTCGGGGAATGTATGTTTAAAATGCTCATTGGTTCACTGTCTACTCTTCCCCTGAGCATTATATAGTGTCCCTCCTTGTCCCTTTATGGTTCACACTTTGAGGTCAATTTTATCTGAGATTAGGATTGCTACACCTATCTTTTTTTGAATTACTCTTTTCCCGGTTTTTCTCCAGCCTTTGATTCTCAACATATTTTTTTCTGTGATCTTTAGATGTGTCTCCTGTAGGAAGCAGATTGAGGGGTTGTGTTTTCTAAACCAGTCTATTAATCTCTGTCTCTTAAGGCCTGTATTCAATCCATTGATATTCAGGGTTATTACATATATCTGAGCACTCTGTGTTGCCCATTTATCGCTCTTGTGTTGGGTGTTTTTCTGTCTCTATGGGTTGTGTTCATGTGTGTTTGTGGTTCATTCTTTCTTCCATCACTTAGCTAGAATTATCTTGGGGACTGTTATCCCTTTGATGGTCTCTGGGTAGTCATTCTGCGTGGCCATCTCTTGTATGTGCTTGGTGGTGGTGGTTCTTCTTCCCCCAATGGGTAGGTGAGGATCTTTTGTAAGGCTGGGTTCCTTTTAGCATATTCTTTGAGATTTTCCTTGTCTAGGAGGACTCTCACTTCTCCATCAGTTTTGATAGATAATTTGGGTTTGCATGGTTTTCTTGCAACTTTCATAATATGCTGTCCCGCTCTCTCTTCTTCTTCATAGTTTCCATTGAGCGGTCCGAGCATATTCTTATCTGTTTGCCTTCATACGTGATTGCCCCTTTCCCTAGCTGCTTTAATGCTTGCTCCTTTTTCTCATAATTGGATAGTTCAACAACTATCTAATTTAAAACATAGTATATATGTTTTGGTGCTTTCTTCTTGGGGTTCAGTCTAGTTGGCATTCTTTTGGCCTCCTGGATGGTTGTCTGGTTTTCATTCATTAAGCTAGGGAAGTTTTCTTACAAACATTCCATCACTATTTTGGATGTTGGTTTCCTTGATGCACCTTCCTCCAGTAGACCGATAATTCTAAAGTTATTTTTTTCATGCATCAGTGTTCTGAGGTTTTTTTCTGCTTCTCTGATAAGTAGACTTGTTAGACTTTTCCCTCACATTTATTAATTTCTGCTTGCGAGTCCTCTAGGTCACTGGTCCTGTTCTTCACCTCCTTCATTCTCTGGCCAACATCTGAAAGTTTACTATTAGGTTTTGTTAGCTCACTCCTTAGTTCTTTTTTGAAAAATTTTTTTTCTCCTTAATTCTTGGTGCATGGCCTTTATTTCCTTTATCGATCCTTCTTCTGTAGTGCCTCATTCATGTCCTCTATACGTCTTAGCAACATTCTGAAGATTTCTGTCTGTGGTTGATCAACATCTGCATTGTCTATGACTGCCGTTAGGCCCAACTGGTCATCTTGCATTGGATTTGGCTTTTCTTTTGACACTGTGGAAGCAGCTTGCTGTTTTTGTTTGATTTATTCGAACTAGGTGACATTTCCCCTGATGTCTCAGAGCCCTGAGTTCTCTCTTTGGGAGGCTGATGTTGGATTTTCTGTAGGCTGCCTTCAGCCCACTGCGTTGAGGGGTTGTGTTTCCCCTTTGTCCTGCTGTGGTTCCCTTCCCCTTCTCCTATGCTTTTTGCTACAGCTTTCCTTAGGTCTCCTCATGAACTGTTTGCAGGTGAGCACATTGCGAATGTGATAGAAAGTGTTGACTGAGTGCAGGAGAGTGGATTTTAGGGGCTGGGTGATTTGATCCTGGCTAGGGGCATTTCCCACAGATACAAGGGTGGGAGGGGAAGTCTGCCACTGGTGTGCAGATTCACTTGTGCAGTGCACAGAGGGGAGCTCGGGATTGAGCTGGGCAATGGTAATGTGCCAGGGGCAGCTACTAATGCTGGGTCTCTACTGCCCTGCTGTGTTTGCTGTCAGGCGGGTCCTAAGTGTGGGACTCTTGAGTGTGTGTGGTGTTGGGGGGCAGGAGCCTGGCAAGGAGGGGACAGATAGGCACTGAGCACAAAGGCAGGTGGCGAGGCAAAAAGCCTCTGGCTGCCTTATGGCTTGCCTGGGCACAGGTCTCCTGAGTAGGGGAGGGGTTGGTTGGCTGCTCCACTTGGGACACGAATCTCTGGGAGTGGGGAGCAGGGGTGAGGGTCTACATAGAGTGTCCCCACCGGACCCCGGTCACCGTGGGATGGGGGAGGACTGCGTGGCGATTTGTGCAGGCGCTGATGCAATGTGGACCTCTGTGCCCACGGTTGCAGAGTGGGCGCCCTCAACTCTGCCGCAAAAGAAACGCCAGCGTCTGTGCAGCGTGTGGGTGTCTGTGGGGAGTGCTGGCATTTGGTTCGCGCCTTATTCTGGTTCACAGGAGGGCTCTGAACTTACTTGGGGGTCAGCAAACCCATTTGGCAGCCCCACCCAGTTGCAAATCTCCAGGAGCTCCTGGCGTGAGCTACCTATCTGGCCACCATCTTCCCCAGTCCCTCTCCTGCCATCCTCCCCCCGTCCCTCTGTCAGTAAGAGTTTTAATGCATTAAATATAATACAGTGGAAGGTGAGACATAGGTTTAGAGGCAAGAATTATCTGGATCTCATCCCAGCTGGATTAATCATAGAACTTTTCTTAAGTGCTAGTATTCTGGCCATTTTGTCAAGAGTGTATACACTTAGCACAAATATGTGAAATAGGAAAAATGTAATGACTACTTTTGCTTTTGCAAAACATGTGAGAAACAAAAAAAATCCTTCCTAGAAATAAAACCCTATTTCATAGTAGCTAATATTGCCTTCTTTGATATTAAGACATTTCTATTTTGCAAACTTAATAGAGCCATAATTTTCCTTTAAAAAATGTCTCCCAGTAACAACAGGTTATTCACCATACCAATCTTTAAATTCCACCATTAAAATGTAGATTAGAATATACACACCAACTTCCACCCTTTTAGAACATCCTTCACTTAAAATTTGAGTTACTTGAATGAATAACTAGTCAGAAAAGAAGTAGTGCCTAGACTGTGATATGATGTGGTAGTTAACATTTTTGTTTTCCAGTAAAAAGAAGATTTCATGAGCAGAAATATTGTGCTGTTTGAGGTCTCATCAGTCAAGAGAATGTTTTCGAGCAGCTTCTGAGCAAACATTTCTTAACAAGTTGATCACAGATCTCTGGGGTCTTCACTCCTCTTAAAGGCACTGCCAGACAGAATCATGTTAGCTCCTGCCTGTGCACACTCATGGATAGTGCCAAGACCTACTGCACCATCAACTTCTGTGTCCAAAGACAGGAACTGGGTCCTCAGCCAGGGGACCTTTGGCATCATGTCATCCATGAATTTCTGCCTTCCAAACCCAGGTTCCATGGTCATAACCAAGGCCATATCGAACTGATTAGCCCATGGTGCCAAATACTTAACTGTGGTTCCTGGTTTGATTTCAAGACCAACCTTTCATATCATTCTCCGTATGCCTTTGATCAAAGCCCCTGGGTTCTCTGTAGCCTCCAGCTGAAAAGTATATTGATTGATCCCTTCAACTGTCTCTGGCTTTACCCATTGCTCTGGCCTGGACACCACGTGCATGTCAAAGAAGGGGCCTTGGCCTAGGTGCTTCCGAAGGTTTTCTACCACGGTGTGACCAAGGTGATGTTGGGAACAAAATGCCCATCCATTACATGTAGGTACAGTAATTGCCCCCAGAGTCCAGCATCTGGAGGTATTCTCCCCTTAAATTGGCCAGGTTGCTGTTAAGGATGGAGGGACCAGTCTTGCATCCAGATGCTGTGGTGCTGGTTCCTAAGACTGAGTTTCCTCACGTGTCACCTTGGCTAGACCTAAGTGTCACCCCAATTGGCTGAGCAGCTTTGGCCCCGTCCTTTGCCCTCAGAGTCTTTGTGACTCTGGAAAGATGCTCCTCCATAGGGAGGAAGGGATATCCCGTCTTTCCTTAAAGTTGGTACTCCTAGCCAACTCTGCTTAGGGGTGGAACCTGGTATGAGGGTGGGGCCTTGACCCTCAACTCCCTCCTTTGACCCTCATTTTGGGAACGCCCATGTAGGTTTCCCAGCACGCTCAGCCTCTTTTTGGTTCCTCTGCAAGTCTCCGTCATCTCTTGCTTCCTTAACTTTGTTTTGTTTGATCTTCTGGGACAGGTCTCTTCTAATATGTCAAAGTAAATGAGATGAGGCCACACCATCCTTGCTTTAAAAAAAAAATAAAACAAAAGTGTTTTATCCTGATGAACTTCTTTAAAGAAAATCATTTTATTGGGGCTCATACAACTCTTAACACAATCAGTACATACATCTATTGTATGCAAACCACATTTGTACATTTGTTGCTATCATCACTCTTGAAACATTTTCTTTATACTTAAGCCGATGGTATTAGCTCCTCATATATCCCCCCTTTCCTCATTAACCCTTGGTAATTTATAAATTGTTATTATTTTGTCATATCCTACACTGCCCGATGTTTCCTTTCACTCACTTCCCTGTTGTCTGTCCTTGCTTTTAAAGAACATTTTGGCTGTACTTCTTCCAAGACAGCTCTTTTCGTTATTTTGGCTGTTGATAGTACTTTCTTTCTTTCTTCTTCTTTTTTTTTGATTTTTGATTTTTTGGTTTTTTTTTTGGCATCACTGCCCTCTGGTGGTGGGAGCAGGAGGCCCAGCCTTGCTGCTGGATTTGAACCTCCAACCCAGTGGACCACAGTCCCGCGCATGATAATACTTTCAGTAGTTCTTGCCGCCACTATAATTCAAATGCATTGATTCTTGTGTGGTTGTCTTTAGTCAGTGTCCACCTTTCACATACATATGAGGCAATTGAGAATAACATGGTTTGGGTCAGACGTATCATATTCCTTTTCAACATTTTAAAGATTCTAAGTGATTTGCTCAAGAAATAATAGGGTACAACTTGGATCAGGATCAGAAAGCATGTAGCCAGAGTCTGGGAGTTTTCCACTGAAAGGGAAGTGAATGAGCACATCTCTTCTTCCTTACTTAATGGACAATAGTCTTATTACCTCTTGGTTGTGCAAGCAAGTACTCTCTTCAATTTCAGGCCCCTCCAGACTGCTCCCTGGGTGTTGGAGCTCCCTATTGTCAGTCTCTCCCTGACTGGTCCAGTTCACATCCAGCATGTCTGTGTAGTCTGACTCTGAGCTGCGTTCTTGTAGCGGGTTTTGGATGGCACCTCCGACTGTGCTGCAGGGCCCCTTTTAGGCTTGTTGTTGCCAGCTCTGCCTCCAGGCCTCTTCTGGGCCATTTGCTACTGGCTCTGCTGCAGGGCCCCTTCCAGACTCCTTGCTGTCTTTAGTATCACAACCCTTGACACTGACACTGATGATAGCTCTTTTAGGAGGTTTCTTATCTTCTTACTTTTTATTCTAGGGTATGCATGTCAGTGTCTGGGAGTTTAAGGCTGTGTGTTATCTGTTTGTTTTGTTTTCCTCTGTATTTTTGTTCCTAGGTAGCCTAGAAATTGTTGACTGCTGGAATTGTGTATTAAAAAATTGTAGATGTTTCACAAGATGATCCCTTCTTCTGGAAAAGGCCCATCATTTCTTTGGGTAGATAGGATAAGCGTGGTTTACCTTGATCTGACCAGGATCTGACAGGAGTCCAGGCCGAGTACACCCTCCTCTCCCTGTGATTCCTTCAGAACTTACATCTCAGAGCCTACTTGGTTCACCAGGCTTTCTTTCCCTGGAGGCTTCTAAACTCTACATTTTGTTTAATTGGTACCCTGAAAGTATGAAATAGCTTTGTTCTACTTTTCAAAAGTTTCTTATTAGCTTTTTGGCCTTCCATTATACACAGATTCTGAATTCGACAAATGTCATGAGGGGAAAGACAACCATATGTTTAAGATTTCTCATGTCTACGATTTTGTCACTACAGCCTTGTCAGACTGCCCAAGGTTTCCCTTGTTTCTGTCTGCTAGCCATGGCTCTCTGTTCAGGGCCAACCTTAATTCCCAGCCTCCTGCCTGTGCCCAGAATTGCCAACTGCTCCTCCGAGAAAAACCAGCTTCAGCTCATCAGCTCCCTTCCTCACAGTGCTCTCTTCTTGGACTCTCAGCCCCTCTTGTCCTTATTACCTTGGCAATTTTCAGATGCCTTTTTAAAAAAGATGATTTCTATATTTAATGAGATGTTTTTAATTCTTGGAGGGATTACTGATTTGTCACAAGCTTTCTACCCAACTCAGAGGTAGAGTTTGAACTGAATTTGAAAACTTTGCAGCCACTTATGATTTTATATTGATTTTGCCATAGTCTCCCCATATGTAGTGTTTCTCTCTTTAAAAAAAAAGTACTCTTAGTGTATCTCAAAGATTGGTTAATTTGACTTTTTTTTTTTACTTAGTAATTCATTTTTTTTTTTTTTTGGGCATCACGGCCCTCCGGTGGTGGGAGTAGGAGGCCCAGCCCCACTGCTGGAATTGAACCTCCGTCCCAGTGGGCCGCAGTTCCGTACACAACCACTATGCCACCGGGGCTCAGCCCAGTAATTCATTTTTTGCCTTCATTTTTATGCTTACTCTACTCATCCCACCCTTATTGATGTAGAGAGGTTCCAAAAAGCATGTGTTTATGGGCACATTGATGTTCATACAAAAGTGGAGGATGACCACATTGTATCAAATAGAGGATGACTATATCAAGAACCATATGTGTCGGGATTGTATCCCTTTACCGTACTTACTTAATCTGTATGCTGAGGAAATAAGCTACATTATATGAAGAAGAAAGCAGCATACAGATTGGAAGAAGACTTATTGACACCTGTGATAGGCAGGTGACACAACCCTTTGTTTGCTTAAAGTGAGGAGGACTTGAACTGCTTGCTAATGGAATCAAGAGTTGCAGCCTTCAGTATGGATTACAAGCTAATGTACCAAACCCCAGAATCTTCACAATTGGACCGGGAGATAACTTCATGGTAAATGAAAAAAAGATGGAAGTTGTCAAGTATTTTGCGTTGCTTGGATCCACAATCAATGTTGATGGATGCAGCAGCCAAGAAAGAGATCAAAACGTGTTGAAGAACAAGGGTGTTATTTAGAGGACTATGGTGTGTCTGACACAGGCCATGGTATTTTAAGTCACCTTATATGCCTGTGAAAATTGGACCTTGACCAAGGAAGACAAGTGAAGAAGCAATGCATTTGAATTATGGTGCTGGCAAAGCATATTTGAAGAACCATGAACTGCCAAAATAACCAACATCTTGGTTATTGTACAGCCAGAATTCTCCTTAGAGGCAAGAATGATGAGACATCATCTCACGTACTTTGGACATGTTGTCTGGAGAAGACCATTCCCTGGAGAAGGACATCATGCTTGGTGAAGTAGTAGGCAGCAAAAACAAGGAAGATCGTTAACAAGATTGAGTATGTGGGTAGGCTCAAACATGAGCAAGTGGGAAGATGGCACAGGACCAGACAGTGTTTTGTTCTGTTGTACGTAGGGTTGTGATGAGACAGAACTGATTTGATGACACACAACAACCACAATCAAACAACAACTGCAGCATATCATTCTATGACTACCAAACCATATTATCACATTAAAGTGCCAGATTATATCATTGCATGATGGCTAACACTGAGGATCATGGTCCAGCCAAGATGGGCCTTGACGCAACCATGACTTTCATAATTGGTGTTACTCTCCTCTTGCAAGTTGGAATTTGTTATTAAGCATAAAATAAGTGGGTACTAGATGTAGAATTTCTTTTAACTTGAAAATGCAGAACATTTTCAAGTATATATAATCCGCTGATAGATTGTTTTTAATTTCTATTGTAATTGTGGACTATTGGATAACGAGGTAGTTGGTAAGTGGAGAATAGGTGTATTGTTTGTTTCTTTTGAGACAGTCCTAAACATGAATCGTCTTATTTTTTTGTGGCAAGTTTATTATTCTAAAGTTTTCTGACTCTTGAAAGAAAACTCTTAAAGTCCTGTAAATAATCAGGAAACTCCAAAGCAGGATTTTTTTCTGTTAATTTGTGTCTTTTTTCTTTTCATATGCATTTATGTTTTTTTTTTGCAGGGGCATCACTGTCCTCTGGTGGTGGGAGTAGGAGGCCCAGCCTTTGCTCCTGTGGAGCCGCTGCTGGAATTGAACCTCCATCCCAGTGGGCTGCAGTCCCGCACACAACCACCAGGGCTCAGCCTTCATGTACATTTATATTGGTAGCCTTACTACATAGACTTCTTGAGATGCTTTGTTAGCATATGCAAGTCCCATTGGGCATTTTCCTTTCAAGTCTAGAATCTACAGTCACTTAAACTGCACCTTGTGTCCAGAGTAAATTTGGTTGACTGTTGGCCTTCTAACCCCAAGGTATGCAGTTTGAAAACCCCAGCCTTCTGAGGGAGAAGGTGAAGCTTTCCTTTCTCATAACGAGTAACTGTCACAAGGGCAGTTCCACCCGGTTCTCTACGGTTGCTGTGGTTAGGCATCCAGTCAGTGCCAGTGAGGCTTTCTTTTCTTGTGGCTGCCTACACATGGGGAAATGGATCCTCTTCTCATTTGGGATAGGGAAGGCAGCGTGTCCAGGGGAAAGTATGGCAGTGGAGGGGAAGTGATTGCTTTTTCTAGTAAAACAAAGGGTTTGCTAATGTAATGAGTATCGCAAATTCAGAAATACAAGTAGCTATTCTTCACCTGCCCTTCAGAAGTCTGAAACTCTGCAAACTAACTGAAGATTGTGGTATGTTCATTTGCTTAAAAAAAAAAAAAACTGACTAGAATTGATGTGATTGAGGCATTATCCCGCTCACTTAATTTTAGCCCCTGGGTTATACAAGGCAGGAGTCACCTTGATTTAAAAATATTTTGGTGGGGGGAAACCATTTACTATAAATTAGGTGAAGGTATACAGAGCAGATCAGTTTTCTACTCAACAATTCCTACATCTTGTGTTTCATATCACTGATTACAGTCTCACCATGGTGCCATCACTTGTTCTGCTTTTCCCAGTAATTCCTGTTCCCATTCCACCTCCTTTCATTAACCTTTTTCTATTTGTGCATACCTCCCTAGTGTTATTTTCTGTTTGTGCCAGCCTCCCTAGTGTTATTGTTGTTCTTATGGACCTGTGTATCTGGCTGAAAATTGAGCCATTGTGGGGCAGAGGGTCAGTTATGTTCCATAGCTGAAGAGGGCAACTAAGGACTGTAGTCTTGGGTTCTACCAGCCTTTATCTGATCAGCTCAGCTCAGTAAGCCTGTTCTAATCACTTGATACTCTTATGTCTCATTGTAAATGTTACTGTGATACAGGGTGGCGATCTGTTGGGGGTGGTCATTGTACTATCTCGCTAAAATGCTAGAATATGTAATGTTTTATTTTATGAAACGTTAATCTGTTTCTGAGTGTTTCAGCTAAGTGGTTGGTATACATGTACTAGACAGGATGTTCTGCCTCTTGGACCTTTCTGCTAGTACAGTGAGTTGAGATTTTACTGATTAAAAAACCCAAACCAAACTCACAGTTTTCAAGTCAATTCTGACTCACCCCACATCAAATAATCTCAGAATCGAAAGTGCAGACGTTCTTTTTTAGTCTTAAGAACACAGCAGGATGTATGTGTTACCAGTCTTATAAGAGATACTGGAATATTTCCGGTAGGAGAAATGCATATATTAGAGTACTTGGGATCTTGAATAATAAATACAGAAAGAAAAAGAGCCTTTAGAAGTAAAACCAAGAAATAGAGAGATAGGCAATGTTGAAGCACGTTGGATACCATATATACTTGAGTATAAGCTGCTTGAATCTCAGCTGATGCACCTAATTTGACCAGAAAAACTGCATTAAAAATGTGATGAAAAACTTGACTTATTCACGAGTATATATGATACATAGCCCATTATTTGTGTAAAATGGGACCAGGTTTGAATACCGAGAAAATGCATTATCATGGGTTCTAGAAACCTGTGTAGGAGAACAATGGGCTTAACTTAGATGATCATTGTGGTCCATTTTGGCTCATTTAAGAAATCACAATATTTGAGCACTTTAAGAAAGGGTTTCATGTCCAGGGTACTGACTTTTGATATCAGCCTTAATGTATTTGTGAGCATATTTAAATTTAATTCATAATTGAAAGGAGTTTTGTTACTTTCGTGGCAGTCTTCTATCTCTCACTGTCAAGGCTGACTCATAGTGACCCCTGTGGGTTTCTGAGATCGTGACTGTGTATGGTAGTCAAGGTCTGCTGATGGTTTTGAACTGCGAACTGTGAGGATAGCAGTCCCACGCATAACCATTACAGCACTAGTGCTCCAGTTTTTATATGGTTGCAGTAAAAGGTGTGGGAGTGCCCCTATTTGGCCTTGTCTAGCTTCCCTATCGCTCTGAGGCAGAGATCAGACTTGCCTCCACCTCCTTTACCTTATTGATGCCAACCATCCCTCTCATAGCACTGTGCATCTGTGCGGTGGTCCATAAATCATTGCAGTGGCCTCATGGAAGTCACAGGCTGCACTCCCAATCATGGGGGTTTATTTGGGAAGTTAATAGGTCCTAACAATCAGGACCAGGAAACAATAAGGGTACAGCCATTGTTCCACAACTGCATTTCTGCTCAGCTGGCAGCCAAAGTCTAGCTTGGGTCCTCAGTTTGTGAGCCACATGGTCCCTTCATCTCTGCCTCCATGAACCAGGAAGCTCTGGGCATTCTGCTTCACAGCCCTGTAATCGCAATGCTTTTCCTCGGTCCTGTCTCATGGTTTCCTTGCCTTGGTCTCTGTTCTTGGGCTGGGTCCTTTCTCTGTCCCATACATAGTTTCTGTTCCACAGTCTCTGCTGTCTCTGATGTCCCTGCTTTTGGCTTCTGTCACTTCAGATTTCCCTGCTCCTGCTTTGAAGGTGGCTCATCTTATCGCCCAGGGGATTTGGTGGGTAGCTAAAACTGACCAACCCCTCTATTACAATGCCCTATTTGTGTAGTCCTACATAATCATTTGGTGGGAGTTACAGAGACATGGATACAAGAGCTATATCAGGGGCTGAGCCCCGGTGGCCTAGTGGTTGTGCGCGGGTCTATGGCCCACTGGAATGGAGATTTAATTCTAGCAGTGGCTCTACAGGAGCAAAGGCTGGGCCTCCTACTCCCACCACCAGAGGGCAGTGATGCCCCCCCCCAAAAAAAAACAAACAAAAAAAACAAAAAAAAGAAGAGCTATATTATGAAATTTTGCTCTGTCACTCAGTTTATTATAATTTATTATATTGTTAAAATTTTAATTTTAGGAAGCTAGTGTCAAGTTTGTCCCTTATTTGCAAAAGGATTTATTAAAAAGATGTTACTTCTGTTGAATGAGTTGAAGTATACTTTTTATATAATTTGGCAATGATATTTGTAAAACTCAAAACTCACAAAGAGTTGATTCTAACTAACAGTGGCTCTATAAGACAGAGTTGAACTGGCCCTATGGGTTTCCAAGACTGTAATTTTCAATGGGGTAGAAAGCCTAGTTTTTCTCTCTTGGAGCAGACAGTGGTATCAAACTGCTCATCTTGTGGTTAGCTGCCCAATATGTGAATCTATAAAATGAACAGACTAAATGCTCTTTAAAACTGCTCTTTCCACTTTAAAAGTATCAAGGGATCAATGGATGTCCAGTATCCATGGGTTTCAGCCCCTACCTACTTCTTTTTCCTCTTCAAGTTAGCTGCTTTAAAACCCCAAATGTAAAAGATCAGTCTTGAAGATGCAGCTTCGTCAGGAAACACGCCACATAAACCCAGGCAGTTCTGATGATACAGTCTTCAAGTCATTATTTTATACATTAAAATTGTTTATAGACATAGACACCAACTTTTATACATGTATAAATTTGGGTTTACATGACAGAGGCACAACAATTTCTTCTTAATTCACCTAGAGCAGCAGAGGAAGGAGTCTGGAATAGGAGCATAAGGAATGAGTGTTCAGGTAGTCTGGCACGCTTTCATACTGTTTGATTCTTGTCTTCCTGACATGATCACTGAAGTGGGTGCACATGCAAATGTGGCAACGAGAGTTGATGTTGCCCAGCTCTGAAAAGATAGAGCGTCTGGGGTCTTAAAGGCTTGAAGTTAAACAAGCAGCCATCTAGCAGGGAAGCAAATAAGCGCACATGGAAGAAACACACCAGCCTGTGTGATCGTGAGGTGTCCATGGGATCAGGTATCAAAAGATCGAAAACCAGCTGCTATATCGAGGCGAACGAGCAGCGTTGGAATGGAGACCCTAAGCCCTCTGTAGACAATTGGATATGCCCCCACAGAGAGTTATAAGGAAGGGATGATCTATGAATCACACATCACTCCTCTGTTCCCGAATGCGTCCTCTCCCCCACTGCAGTTCTACTTTACAAATTTGGCTAGACTCGAGAACACACATTGGTACAGATAAGAGCCCTTGACACATGGAATTCAGGACAGCTGAAAGCAAATGTTTGGAGAGTGATGATGGCAACAAATGTACAAGTGTGCTTGACACAATGGATGGATGTATGGATTGTGATAAGAGTTGTACAAGACCCCCCTCAAAAAAAGGTGTAAATACTGACATAATGTATGTATGTATCCATTGAGATTAGAGCTGTATGAGCTCCCAATAAAATGATTTTTAAAAAGTAAACAAAACCCTCAGGAACAGTAGTGGGAGTGGTGATATCATGAGGGTAGGGGGATAGGAGGTGACACAAAGGGGGAGAAAGGGATCCATCACAAAGTTGGATATGTAGTCATAACTCCCCCCCCCCCCAAGAGGATGAATACTAAATGTGGATGAAGGGGGAGACAATAGTGTAAGATACGAAATAGTAATAACAATATAATCAGAATTCACATAGATGGGAGGGTAGGAAAGGGAGGGGAAAAAAGGATCAAATAGAAAATATTTTGGAAATGATGATGGCAACATATGTACAAATATGTTGGATACAGTTTATTTATGGGATAAGAACCTCCAATAAAATGATTTTTTAAAAAAGAAAAAAGAACCATGTATTGCTTCCATTAACTGCCTCCTTTGCATGAGGGCCAGAAAAACTGGATGTAAAACTGTTTGTAGAAGCATATACATATATATTTATGTGTTATACATGAATTTGAACTTGAAATGCAGTCAGAAGGAGTTTTATCAGTGAAATGAAACATTTTGAAAGCAATTTCCTTTGGTCTGTAAGCAGACTGTTGCCATTTTAGGATTTCTTTCCCAGTCTATTTTAATGAGGCTCTGTACTTAACATAGAAAGCTCGTAGGTTGATGCCCTCTTGTGGTCTGTTCCCAAAATAAATAGATTAACTAGAAAGAAATAGGATTCTGGAGAGCTGTTTGTCATATCAGAATATTTTTCCTTTACAAAATATTTTTTGAAAGTGTCTTCTGAGAAAAATAGCAAAGGAATTATTAATTTTACTTTTATATAGTTTCTTGACCTTAAAATTTATCTGTAGTTAGGAACATTATGTCTATATATTAACTGGACACTGACATTAAAAGAAAAGACAGTTTGATAAGCTGTCCAACATTATCACTATGGTGTTCTTGACTAATTGTTTAAAATCAGTGGTCCTCAACCTTCCTAATGCTGTGACCCTTTGATCCAGACTCTCATGTTGTGGTGACTTCCCAAACCATAAAATTATTTTCGTTGCTACTTCATAACTGTAAACTGTTATGAATCAGGGACCCTTGTGAAAGGGTCATAAGACCCCCAAAGAGGTTCCAACCCACAGGTTGAGAACTGCTGTTTTAAATGGTGAGTTGTGATAGTAATTATAAACCCAGTTACCCCAAACAACACCAAGAAACATTACTTGGAAAATTTGTTTATACTTAGACACTTGACATGAAATGACTAAGAACTGCACGAGTATTTGGAATAAAAGACATATGAAAGTTTTTTTGAGTAGCGTCTGCATGTACCAGAAAGTACCATTGATCCATCGTGTGACTATTCGCACATTTGTTTTCTGAGTTGTTTCTCTCCCATTAACATAAATTCACTGCCCCATTAGATTATTGTCTAATGTTTAGATTATTGTCTAATGTTTCAAGTTGTTTTTGCCAGTTTCATAATGCTCAAGGTAGGTCTGTCTCCTCTTCTCCCAACCCCGCATCCCACCCCACCCCCACTTTTCTTTTACTAGTTATGCTAAATTGTTTGTTACTATTGTTGCTTGTTTTTTTTTAATTTTAATTTTAATTTTAATTAATTAATTTATTTTTTTAGGCATCACTGCCCTGGTGGTGGGAGTAGGAGGCCCAGCCTTTGCTCCTGTGAGCGGGAATTGAACCTCTGTCCCAGTGGGCCGCAGTCCCGCGCACAACCACTACGCCACCAGGGCTCAGCCTGTTGCTTGGTTTTAAGGAGACTGCAGGATTGTATTTTTCTAAGATTAAAGATTATTTCAGGGGTTCATCCAACCTTTTTCCTCGCTTTAAGAAGTCTACAAAGAAGTCTACAAATCCATGGGGATTTGAATTTCTATACTGCTTATTCTGTTTTCTCTGCTTTTTCTTTGCATGTGACATTAGATTTTATTATAAAGAAAAGTAAAGTGAACAGAGATGAGCCAAGAACATACTAGAAGATTAAAAACGCCTGGCTTATGAAATACTTACCAAGTAAGTGAGTGAAGGGCACAGACTCTGGACACAAGCTTGGGCCTGGCTCTTAACTCTCAGCTGAAAATGGAGACCATCAATGCTCATCATGGGCTGGTGGTGCAGCGGTTAAGTGCTTGACTGCCAACCACAGGAGGAAGTTGAGGCCACCTACTTTTGTAACTATTCCAACCTTAAAAACCTGATGGACTGGGGCAGGGAGATTCTTCTCTGCCCTTGAGGGTCCCTGTGAGGGAAATCAACTTGGTGCTTTCTGATTAGAGTTCTTTTATAAACTGTTTGATTTAGATGTTCAGTTATGGTAGATGGGCACCATCCACTTCTTCTGACCCCATGTATTTAGGCAGTTGTTAATGGAGGCAATTCGCCAGTCATTCCTTATGCTACTATTCTAGACTCTTCTTTCTCTGTTGTCCAGATGAATTTAGGGATAAGTTGTGCCTTTGTCATGTACATTTTTAAAACCCCCAAAATTCAAGCCAAACTCACTGCCATCAAGTCAATTCTGACTTACAGCAAGCCTACATAGGGCAGAGTAGAAACTGCTGCCGTGCGCTTCCAAGACTAAATCTTTACTGGCGTGAAAAGCTTCATCTCTTTCCCTCCGAACAGCTGATTTTGATTTTGTGGTTAGCAGCCCATTGTATAACCCACTAGGCCAACAGGTCTCCTGGAAACTCCAGGCACTGTGCAATGCCTAAGGAGGGAGAATTGAAGCAGTAGTTATGTCATTAGGCCAATTAACTGGAATATTTAATTGGCACTAAACTTCCAAACTAAAAAAACCTACCCACATGAGGTTTTTTGCGGCCTCAACAGCTCCTTTTCCATTGGTCATCATTATAAAACTATCACGTAACTTTTGCCAGATTTAACTTTTTATTAGGTGCACAATTTATTGACAGAAATTTCAGTAAATGGCTATGGAGCACTATATTTCCATTGCCTCCCTTTCTCTTTTTTTTTCCTTGTGTTTTTCTATGTGAGGTCATATAATATTAGTAAATCTGTGACTTATAATTGTCTTCCACCTCCATCCGTATTATTGCATTTATCAAGAGTTCATTTCTCCTACTGGCTGAGAAAAATTTGCATTTATGTATGTACCATATTTTGTTTATCCATTCATCTGTTGATGGGTATTTCAAATGTTTCCACTTTTGAGCAATTGTGAATAATACTGCAGTGAACATTGGTGTACAAGTATCTGTTTGAATCTCTGATTTATACCTAGTAATAGAATTGCTAGATCATATGGTAATTCTGTTTCCAGCTTTTTGAGGAACTGCTGTAATTCCTCTACTGTGTCTGCATCGTTTGCATTCCCACCAGCAATGTATAGGACTTTAATTTCATCACCTTTTTGTAAGCATTATTCTCAGTTTTGTTTTTATTTCCTAACCATCTGTGGGGGTGAAATGGTATCTTACTTTGATTGTGATTTACATGTCTCTGATGACTCTTGATGCTGAGAATTGTTGCCTGTGTTTGTTGGTCATTTAGGATTTTATTTTGTGAAATCTCCACTAAAGACCTTTGCCCATTTTATGATTGACTTATTTTAATTTTTGTTATTTTATTTTATTTTTTTTGGCATCACTGCTCTCCGGCGGTGGAAGTAGGAGGCCCAGCCCCACTGCTGGCTATTTTGTTTTGATGTTTTATATGTATATATATATATATGTAATTAGGTTCTTAGTGGATATATGTTTTCCAAAGGTACTCTCCCGTTTGTTTCTTTGTCTTTAGATTTTTGGGCAAAGTCTTTTAATGAGCAAAAGTTTTAATTTTTTTGAGATCACGTTATTTTATCCTTTTACCATACTACATCCTTTCAAAAAGTATTTCTACGAAGTCATACAAATAAAATATCAGTGCGTTAGCTTTCTCAATATGCTTATTGAGAAAATTAACTGTTTCTCAGTATATATGTCTGTATACTTCTGAAGGTTTTCCATTTTTCTAATCCATTACAGAGAATTCTGTGCTCTTTGATTTATACCATGTCTAAACAGTAGTTTTGGCACCCCCTACGACAGCTGTTCCCAACCTGTGGATTGTCACTCCTTTGAGGGTCGAACAACCCTCTTACAGAGGTCTGCCGTAAAATTACAGTTATGAAATCGCAACAAAAGCAATTTTATGGTTGGGGTGTCACCATAACATGAGGAACTGTATTAAAGGGTGGTAACATTTGGAAGGTTGAGAACCACTGCCCTAGGAACTAAAATTATGTCCCTTTGAAATGTTCTTTATGTTTTGGAAGCAAAAAGAAGTCTTTGACCTGTAGGAGCAAGGGATAAGATTTCTTAACAGGGCTGCTTTTGCTGTGCTTGAAGAATGAACAAGTGCATTGTTATGGTGGAAAAAATTTCTTCATACCCAGTTCCTGCTCTTTTGATCATCAATTCATTTTTCTATTTTCTTAAAATTTTTAATCTCTTCTGATTTTTCTATCCTCTTTGAAAAAGTTTATCACGATTATCTCTCTAAAAGCAGTTGTCATAACCTTCTTAGCTGACCTCTCTGCCTTGAATTGAACCTGGTGTAGCATATTCTCTTGGAAGTGACTGTTTTCATTGGATCACTGGGTCATGTTAGTAAATTCAAGACTCATCCCTGCTTATGATTCATTTCATAAAATTAGCTTTGATCATATTCACGAGACTGATGGAAAGATCAACTACTTGAGCTAGCTAATCTTTGTGCAACCCTTTTGGCATCCTTGTGCCAAAGCTTGCTGAAGCCAAGATGTTTGATTAAAATTGAAAATGCCAAACAGCTTGAGATCCCAATATCAGTAGCTGTCAATTCATTGGTGATTCTAAGGCCCTCTCCTGCCATTTTGGGTCATGAGCCCAAAAAAGTTTCTAGACTGGTAGAAGTGGGTTGTCTTCATTCTTCTGTGAGGTCTTCCTTATCTTTCTTGATGCACCTATAAACATGTTTTATTCTTGTTGCCAAGTTTCATTGTTTTGAGGAGACAGCCACCTACATTTTGATTAAAATTGATATTAACCTTGACCTGAATATTTTTTTCCCATGACACACCCACACCCACAAATTTTTTTATGGCACTTTAACAAGATTAAGTATTACTAAGAGAGAAATGGTCTGTATTCACAGATCACAGAGATGTGTTCAGATGTGCTTTGTTTGGAGTTAAAACTGTACAAGTGTGAACTGAACCCTTTGTAGCAATACTCTTAGACTTGCTCATATATATATACATATATATATATTCATTCTATTTGGTGAGCATATAATCTGAGAAGCTGGAATTTAAAGAAGATTGTGGCATCAGGACTGAAGGAATACTTGTTAACAAGTTGTGATGTGCAAGGTGATAAAACTTTGCTGACAGTGAAGAAGACTCGAAGCACTTGATGAATGTACAACACTACAGCCTTCAGTATGAATTACAGCTCAATATAAAGACACAATTTCTCACACTGGACTGATTATGAAAACAGAAAAGGGTGAAGATGTGGAGGAGATGTGATGTCGCTATGGGCTAAGCATTGTTTGGAATAAACTGCAAGATTGGTGGTTCAAATATCTGTCTGGTTCTGGTTTCCGAGGCCATCACTCTATGGGAGTAGCAGTATTTGGTGGTTTTGAACTGCTGACCTTGAGGTTAGCCGCCCAATGTGTACAACCACTCTCCACACCAGGGCTCCTTGGATAAGGCCTCTATACGCTCCCATAAGTCATACTCTTGGAAAGGAGCAGTTCTAGTTCTACTCTGTTGTCTGGAGGATCACAGTGAGTCAGAATCAGCTTGATGACTGAGGTTGTACCTTTACTGATAAATTGGCAAGGTGTTGCGTGGGTGTGAGTAGAGGAAGAGAAAGCAGCAGCCATTAAGTATTTCTCTTCTATTACCTAGTAAATTGCTTGATGGTTGGAAGTAGTCCAGATTGTTCAGTATAAATTTTGGATTAGATAGACCTTATTTTGAAACAGATTTGCATGAGCTCCTAAACAGTTCTTTATAATATTACATCTTTTCGCATAGGTTTCTTCTCCTCAGACTGTGGGGTTAAAAGGTACTTCATTGAACCGTTTTGGTTGTGGCTTAATTTTTGTCAAGCAAATTTTTTTTCCCCCAAGCGAATTTCTTAGCGCATCCTACTGTTATTACTTTTAGGTAGGAGAGGTTAAGCTGTAAGGAAAATATGCCCATGGATTTTACAAGTAGTGAGTTCTTTGTAAAGATTTTAGAAGATGAAATGTAGATTTTAAGCATTTGTAGTAACTTAGCTCATGTGGTCCTTTTTCCTGTGGATCTATTACTGTACTACTATATAATTACATGATTAATTCCTATCAGTATGGCAATATTATATTCACGTGTTTACTTGAAAAATTGTTTCAGTAGTTAAAGGCTATTAACCAACTCTTAATAAAAAAGGATAAATAAAAATTTTTCTTGGGTTGAGCCCCGGTGGCGTAGTGGTTGTGCGTGGGACTGCGGCCCACTGGGAAGGAGGTTCAATTCCAGCAGTGGGGCTGGGCCTCCTACTCCCACCACCGGAGAACAGTGATGCCCCCCCCCAAAAAAAAATTACGTAAAGAACAATACATGCATACCATATATACTTGAGTATAAGCCAACCTGAATATCAGCCGAGACACCTAATTTTACTACAAGAACTACATTAAAAATGAGCAGAAAAACTCAGCTTATATATGAGGATATAAGGTACTTTCGTATCTTGACAGGCTTACTTAAAAAAATCCAACTAGTATTGTTAGTAGATAGTCCTGGTACTTTAAAAAAAAAAATTTTTTTTTAGGCATCACTGCCCTCTGGTGGTGGGAGTTAGGAGGCCCAGCCTTTGCTCCTGTGAGCTGGAATTCAACCTCCATCCCAGTGGGCCACAGTCCAGTCCTGGTACTTTTTAAAACACCTTTTTTGGATGACAGGAATGAATTGAAATATGTTTTTGTTTTGCTTCTAGAAGTTGACCTATTACCTCTGTCTGTTCCTATCCTCTATCTATCTATCTATCTATCTATCTATCTATCTATCTACTCTATCTAATATTTAAAGGAAATGTTAAGTTTATATGGCATTATTCAACTTTCATTTTATGCTTTTCCTTTGTGAATTTTGTGTGGTAACTAGTTTTTCTTTTGAATAACTTTTTGTGTAAAAGAGAAGAAAAATAAAAATAATCTCAATATAAATACAACTGCTTGCATTCAGATTATTTCTGAAAGTAGGTGGGCCATCAATCATATGAACAAGTATGACAGATGTGCCACAAACAGCTACTTCATGTCGTTCAATGCCCACCTCTTTTCACCTTTGTACTTAATTTCTTTAGTTTCCAAAATATCACCAAACACACTGTTTGCAACAAATAAAGACTTTAAACCTATGGCAGTATTTTGGTTGTGAAAATGTCTTTGTCTTTTGTAAATGATGAAATTGATTTTTATTGTTAGTGCTCTATCTTTGACTCTGTGTTCCTAAGGAGACTATTTTAGGAAAGAAAATTAAAATGAAAAATTAGAGTTTATGGGGGAGAGTGGTGAAAAGGGTGGCTAGAGCAAAGTGGAGTCTATGGAGGTAATGGCAAGACAAATGCCATCTCCCCACGACTTGTTTTTTTAAACATAAAAAGCATATGTGCCAAATTTACATATTTACTAATTAAAAAGGTTTCCTGGAAACATTAAGTAGACTATCTTCTATAACCTTTAACACCATCACTAATGGATATAGCCTAGAAGATTTCATCGAAGGTTCTTTAAATAATGTAAATGATTATGAATATGTAACTAGTTAATATGCAGCTACGAAAGGATTATCATGTAGAGGTTAATGAACATTCTGCTCTTATGGTTTGCAGGGCTTTTCTTTTTGTGCTTTTGGCTCACTTCATGCTTGGAAACACATGCATTGGGACTGAAAGCATTCTGTTTTGGGGTTTTTTCTTTCAATAGGGTTGCTAAATAGGAACTTTGGAAAAAAAAAGGATTTCATGAAGCTTTTTTTTCCTTTTTAAATTTACACTTAATTTTATTTGTCTATTTTTTAAAATCACTTGCAAATCAGAAACAGTGAAATGGATTGATGTGGTTTTAGCTTAGCTGTTCCAGATGTAAAGTCAGTGCTCTATTATATATTACCACTGTTATTAAGTGTTGCTGCGTGATTGATACTTACGGAGAGATCTTCATTCTAAAATGGACTTTTTATGCTGAGTTAATATGTAGTATGGTTGGGAATCTGATTGCAGCATGTATTTTGGTACAGGATTGCTGCCTTAGTATTTAAAATGTCCTCAAGGAGCATATTTATTTCAGGAATTAAATGTTATAATAGAGGAATTTAGTGACAGGCCTAAAATTTTTTTGTGTGACTTTTGGGTCACAAAACATTGAGCATACCCTAGAGATGATACTGCTATTTGTCTTTAGAGCAGTTTGTTTCAAACCAGAAAATATGGCTCTCTTTTTGACATGGCCTTGTGGTAAACATTTTGTCTTCCATCTATCTCTTAGTTTCTCTACCTCTAAAGTGGGCCAGGGTTTGAGGTCATGGCTTAAATTTTTTATTAGTGGACAACCCTACAACAGATGATTAGCAGTCTTTGAAAATACATACTGTTATTTTTAAAATTGCCATTTCTTTTTCTTTTCCCCTTATTGGTTAGTGCTCTTAATTGTCGTCTGAGCTTTTTGAGAATCTACTGAAATATAATTAAGGAAAACAAGTAACTTTCATGCTTAATTTCATCCTTTTAGTATTATAAACGTAGTTTAAACTGACGATGGAGTACTTAAAATTTTATCATAATTCACTGGGAACAAATGGGCTGTTAGGAGTATCTCTTTTCCCCAAGTATTTCTAATAGAAAATGTAGTAGAAAAATATTACTGAACTCATTTTTTAAGGTGTCAGAATAAAAATTACAGGTGAAAACATTTGGAGATATACTGACAAAATAAAATGTTTTCACTGCTATCATTTTCTTTCTTTTTAAACTGATGAAACGTGGATGTTACATTGGTTTCTTATTATTTATAACATTTGCCTTTTGAGTATTCTACAAAATATGTAATGTTGAAAACAGGTCTGTAGATTGTACAAAATACTAGTTATCTTATATCATATGTCACCTAATAGTTATGAAGCAGGTTTTGTACCAAAGTATGAATCAGAAAGCTGTAATTTGTTCTGCAGTTATCAGCCTGCATTAGAGTGTTATGATAAAGTGTGTGGTTAAAAACTAACATTCACATCTCTGTGCGTTTGACAAATAAAAATGTATACTGTGATGCTGTTAAATCTGTAAAGCCACTGTTCTAGTTTTCTGATGCTCTGATTTTGTAGCTTCGTGAAAAGCCTTGGTTTTTTCATGAGTAGTTATCTGTTTTCATGACAGGTGGTCACTAACTGCCAAGAGAAAATCCAGCATTGGTGAGTAAAAGATGGTTTTATTATGTTTCTGAAATGCTGATGGGTCATCTACTTACACTTAAAGTCTGTGTGTTTTTTGATAACCCTTACTTGAATTCTTGTGATCTCTATTTTAAATGCCTTTGATGCGAATTTATATTGTCTCTCACCCTTTCCTGAATCACAGGCTCCTTGGTTTTCTGAAGTTCATTGATACCATTTGTTTTTTTATTGTAATTGCCTCTCTCCCTTCTCCTTTCAATAATTTGAGTTACTGTGAATTAAATACAGAACAGTTTTGAACCCTGATAAACATAGAAAATTTTTATCTGGGGGAAATTTTCCTGTATTTGTGGTAGAAAAATAATTGCGATCTGTTTATTCTTAAAAATTTTAATAATAATGGAAATAAGGCACAGATGTTTTCTACCAAAGCTTGAAAATCTAATTAATGACTTATATTTCAGAACTTACTTTATGGACCACAATTCTTGGACAGGGAGCAAAGCATTTCTATTTTAATGTGCTGATCTATAGATAATAGGACAGTGCTTGGTAAATAATACTTTCCTTTGGTTCCTAAGGAAGATCTTTAGTTTCATGGTGATTAAAATCTTACTTTGTGAATCGTCATAAGGTATGGCTGTTGATCTTACAGATATCAAATTATAATATATCCATGCTGTGTTTATGAAGGTTTTACTGAGAGAACAACAGGAGCTGTCTTGATTATTGTCTGCAGGGTTATTGCAAAATTATGGTAACTGCCCCTTTAGTGGTGAGATTAAACCTTTGGTTATACACCATCAAGCATATAATATTTTAAATTTATTTTAAGAGGCTTTTTCTTCATGCCTGAGAGATTTCCAAGGAAATAATTTATAGTTAGTGTATATCAAATGTTTTTTGGTTTAAATGCACATAGTCTGCAAGCAGTGGATAAGAGTGAAAATCGGTGCAATCTGTACATATCATCATATTAAATTCTGACTATTGGTTTGCAGAGAATAATCTAAAACTAATAATATCCACTTTATAAATAAAAATTCAGGACTTCATTAATTTTCAATAAGTGCAGTGTTATAGTTGCATCCTCTGGTGGTGTAAGTCTGTCAACATTTCCATACCGGACCATTTGCTTTTCATTATGCATTCAGTCCAGGTTAAAACTTGAAACTTGAAATGCAAGTCCCTGGCTAAAGAACGAGCCGTTTGGTATTTTGCCAAATCGGATTCAAACAATTCCATTTTATAAATATATATTCCTAAGGGGATTTTTTTTTCATCAAGTGGACTTCTGTTTGTTGTGTTTGATTAGGGGCTCAGGAATTTAGAAAATACTGGATTTATTCAGAAAGCCTGTTAACTAACGCAAATGTGTGTAAAACTTTGCATTTCTGTACAATTCTTTCTCTACCAAATATGAGAGTTCTTTAAGGACAAGGGACTTGTTTCATCCTTTTTATCCATAGCATTTCCCACTGTGCTCATTAGACTCTTAATGCTTGAGAAAATGAAAGCCACATGTGTAGTCACCTCATATGCAACACTTACAGTTTACAAATACCATGGCCATACACACAGGTTTATTGAGTGATAACAGAAATGTGACATTTAACTTCAGATGGATTCTTGTGACCTTCAATCCTGTTCTCTAATGTTCAGAGGCCTCAAGCTACAGAAATTTAGCATATTTACACACATATCTATATACTGAAATCATTTAAAAGATGATTATATGGTTAGAATTTGCTTTTTTGGGGAGCTATTTCTGATTTGAATCAGGGAAAGAGACTTTTGTATTGGTTTGTAATGAGGATCTGTATATGGGATCATGGTATTGCCAGCATCTAGATGGCCAACAAACGCCCAACGTATTATATTTAAAAATGGAAACAAAGTGCCTCCTTTCCTCTGGAAAGCAGGAAATTTCTATTTGGGAGCTTTACTGAGCTCATGATATTTTTACATTCCCTTAATTCCAAAAAGGATGATTGAGTTACAACCATATGCCAGTATTGTGCTGGCTGTTTGGAATTGAAAGACCTTGCCATGGAGGAATTCACAATCAGACACATAAACAGAAATCACAATTATTTTGTGGTTTTGCAGAGATCGGGAACAACTGCAGAGTGGGTTCAGAGACTGGTGTGTCTCTCACTGATTCCAAAAGCATGTTGCTTTGCATTCTTCCTTAACCCTTGGTGGTTTTCTTAGTCTAAAGTGTGGCAGAGCTTCCCTTATGGGTACATATGAGTCTAAAATTCTTAATAAAGAAGAACAAAATGCATCCTTTAAGAAATATATCCTTATGCTAGTACTATTGGTGCTTCCTTATATAAATTAAAGAATTCTTTCATTTTGCTTAAATTTTTTTTTGGTGCATGTGGATCAAGAAATAAAAATGTTTTTTAGAAAAAGAGGAATAAAAATTATTTGGGCACTGTGATAAACTAAGAAGAAAATCTCTTCCAGGTGAAGAATTAAAATTAAAATCCTAGAATTTAGGGTTAAAATTAGAATTTAGGATTAAAATATGTAAAATATTTCTTTGTTAATAGCAGATAATAATGGAGTTATTTAGCCTTATAGTGGAAAATTTGTGCAGCACTGTAAATTTTAGAACTAATAGATGCAGTGATTACTAACTTAGTGAGAATTGGGGGGATGGGAGCGGGGAAAGCACCTTTTTTTCTTTCCTAAAATTCAAGAAAGTATTTCCGTATATTATTTTGTCACTGAAATGTGGGTGTGCTTCCCACTGTTTGGTCAATGAGAGCTGATGATTCTGTATGAGGGTTATCAAGTTTTTCCTTAAACGGCAGGGGATTTGGAGTCACAGATGTACATGTAAATCTTATCACTTACTTTTTAATGCTGGGCAAGTTTTTAGGATATTCTCCATTTTCTTCTTGTAAAGTTATAATACATGCATATAAGTAAAAAATAAATTCCGACTTTGCTTCCTTTATGCCATCTTAAAAAAGAATGTTTAAGTAGAAAAGATCTCTCTGGATTTGTATATTGCAGACCTAAGTGAAAACCCCATTTTGTGAGGACAAGTAAAATAAAAAATACTGCTACTAGGATTCTAGTTTATATGTTTAATCCAAACAAGATATGTTTAAATATGTCTGCAATCAGAGGATGGCTGTGGATAAATTCTCCCCGTAATACAGCTGCCTTAGTCATATTAGGGTGCCTTCAAAGACAAAACTCAATCAAAAGAGTGATTTGGGAGGGGATCTGATCTGCTGAGCCAGTTAAATTTAAGGCTCAGAGGTCAGCTCAGAAGGTTATGGGGACAGTCTTCTCAAATTCCCAAGGGGGTAATCTTGATGAACTTTCTTAAAAGGAACAACATGATCATTAGGGCATATGAAGAAGCTTAAAGAAAATGGAAAAGTGTACTGGTGAGAAAGAGGCTAGGAAAGTTGGGCTGAGAGACGAGGAGTTTTCCCAGGATGACAGTGCACCTGCTCCTCAAGACTAGGAGGGAGGAGAATGGCATTGGCAAACCTTACCTGACCCAGCCTACAGCCCGGATCGTGCCCATTTAGATTTCTTTTTGTTCCCCAACTTGTGACATTCAAAGGAATACGACAATTCTAGTCCCTTAAGGATGTCCAAACTGCCACCTCAATGTGTTATGAATCAAAATGCACAGAATTCTTCAGGTAAGCCTTAGAGAGAGGCACAGAGGTGTATAGACCTTGATGGAGGAAATCCTGAGAAACATTAGCTTTGCATTTTGGTATTTTTTAAAAGATGAAAGTTGCTATAACTGTAGCAGTACTTTTAGACTTGTCCTCTTGTTTTAATTTTAGGAAAAATAGCCATAATAAATTTGTGCACGATTTTGAAGTAGTTGAGCCTATATATTTTAGAGGAATTTTAAAGCAAATTGTTGATATTTGCTATTTTTCAAAGGAAACTTCCTCTTTCCCCACATCTTGTTTTGAAAAAGAGAGTAGCTGGTTTGTAAGATAGTTCATATCCAAAGTATGTAGGAGGAAATAACCAAGAAGCCATACCAAATTAGTTATCATCACAGGTGAAAATTGGTTGATTTCCTCTTTTTTTGGGCGGGGTGGGGGGGGCATCACTGTCTTCTTGTGGTGGGAGTAAGAGGCCCAGCCTTTGCTCCTGTGGAGCTGCTCCATCTCAGTGGGTCACAGTTCTGCGCACAACCAAACCACTACACCACTGGGGCTCAGACCCCCCCCCCCTTTTTGAATTATTCTTTCTAGTCAGGATATTGTGTGTTTATACATATACATATGTTCATAATAGTGAAGTTTTTGAGGGTTTCCTTGACCCACAAAAGCCAAGTATTACACTATAACAATGCAATAATTTTGAGCTTGACTTTTCTATTTCACAAAATTTCATTTATTACGCATGATCTGTAAAGTATTGACACACACCTTTAAAAATAATTTTTCCTTTTCTTTTTTGGCCAAAGTGATAATTTCATAAGTGCTAGACACATTTTTTTTTTTGTTTTTAGTTGGCGATTGAGTCAGTTCCAATCCCTAGATACAGGCCTTTACGTAACAGAACAAAATATTACCTGGTCCTGGACCATTCTCATAGTTGTTCCCATTGCATGAGCCCATTGTTGCAGCCACAATGTCAACCCATCTCTTTGAGGGAGATAAATTTAGGGACTTTTTTTTTTAAGGCATCACTGCCCTGGTGGTGGGAGTAGGAGGCCCAGGCTTTGCTTCTGTGAGCGGGAATTGAACCTCCATCCCAGTGGGCCACAGTCCCGTGCACAACCTCTACGCCACCGGGGCTCAGCCGGGACTGTGTTTTTTATGTTTAGATTTAAATACGGACAAATATTCAGAGTTTAAGTCATTTATAAATTCAACTTTTTCTAGAAGATACCTTCTTCCAATGTGTAGCAGAAATAGATAACAGTTATTGTAAAATGAAAAGAATTAATGCCACATACAAAGCTAATGGAATTTAGGTTTTTTTAAAAAATAGACACTTGTGTCCTTTCAATGTAATTTTAAAATATTTAAACTTTGAATTCACAGCTTACTTTGTACTGAAAGCACATTGACTATTGATGAATGGAGAAACTAGTACAGCCACATAATCTTGGTATGGTAGGGAGAACACTAAAGGTGTTAAACCTTTTCAGTTGTTTTTTTTATGTCCATTTCACTCTGTTGTGTGTTGTAAAACAAAAAGGAAGAAATCTTGCAGAATATTGGTTACATCTGTTTCTTGAAAACTTTGTTTCATTAACCTCTGAAATAGTCTAAATTTTTATATTAGAAAGTATACCCAAAAATCATTTCTAAGAAGGTCATATATATGTTTCAAAATCTGGGGCAGGGTGGGGAGTGGGGGGAGGATGGGGACTTTTTACTGCAGATAAACTTAGCTAGTAAACACTAATGCAGACTCCTTTTCCCTTTCTCCCCTCCTTTTAAGCGTTCATGGGACTTATGAGTTCTTTTATTCACCTACAGGGAAAGAATATGATTAGAGACTAAAAACGCAAACACAATGCCAATGTTAAAATTTTCTGTCTGCAATTCCTTTCTACTTGAAAGTGGAATTAGCTTGCTGTTTAAGTCAATAATTTAAGTCAATAATCCATTTTTATCAAAGTTGGAGATTGGAGTCACATTACCTAGAACTTAACAAATGTCCAGAAAAGTTGAGAGAATTGAGTAGATGAATTCTGATTTCATCTCTAGCCCTACTGCTTAGTACACACATACACGCATGGTAAATTTGAAGGCACGATGTGGACACTAATAAACTTCGTTTGTTCCTTACATAGGAAGCATACATAGTTTAACTAGCTCCCAGTGATACTTTTTGTAACTTGATAAAACTAAGGCCTATCTCATGGAACTTATCCTGATCTTCATCTTTTAAAAGTTAAGGCAAATTTAAAGGTACATTTTCTTTAAGACATAACAACATGTGGTAGGCAAAACCCAGCAAGAACAAAGATGTGAAAAATTTCTAATAAGCCTTATATCAGTAGATTTTATACAAATTAAATTTCATTTCTTGGATGTAAATTTTAAATGAAGAATTGAAGCCTAAGCCTAATCCACAAGGATCAAATTCTCCACTCATGCCCCCACCCATATTTGGCATAGCCAAAAGAAGTATATCTATATATTGTAAGTAAATAGGCTTGAAGGATTTATGCTAATTAAATTTATGGTGGTTCTAGATTTATATTTTATGTTTATGGAAAATAATTTTGGGAGGGCTGAGCTCTGGTGGCATAGTGGTTGAGTGTGGGACTGTGGCCCATTGGCTTGGCAGTTCAAATCCAGCAGCAGTTCTCCAGGAGCAAGGCTGTGTAGCTCCCATGACCACCAGAGGGCAGTGATGGCCCCCCCCCCCAAAAAAAAAAGAAAAATAATTTTGGGAAGGAGTTTTCTCTTGCTGCCTAATCAGTTACAAATCATAATGACTCTATATAGAGTTTTCAAGGCTTTCAATCATTTGTGGAGCAGATAGCCTCATCTTTTTCCTGTGGAGTAACTAACGGGTTTTTAACTGCTGACCTTGTGGTTAGCTGTCCAGTGCTTACCAGACAGTGCCTCTAGGTCCACTGTGCCTAGGGCACCTATTTCAGAGCTTGCTTAAAAAAAAACAAACCAAAAAACCCCAAGTCCAACAAGCTAGGTTAAACCCCTTGCTTATCTTACCTTGATGTAAATCTGGTTTCTCTTCTTTGTATGGTTTTTAATGTTTTCTTTCTAGTTTCTCTTTTGTAACAGAAAAAAGTCAGTCACTGACATTTATATTAAGAATATTTTCGGGTGAATCACACATGTAAAGTTTCTTGAGATCCTTAGGACTAAATGGGCAATTCTTTATTAATTATGCTACTATTGCTTTAGGGCAGTAGTTCTCAACTTTCTTAATGCTGTGACCCTTTAATAGTTCTTCATGTTGTGACCTCTAACCATAAAATTATTTTTGTTGCTACTTCATAACTAATCTTTCTACTGTTTTGAATTTGTAATGTAAATATATGATATGCAGGATATATTTTCATTGTTACAAAATGAATATAATTAAACATAATTAAAGTATAGTGATTGATCACAAAACAATATATAATTATATATTGTAAAATATTTATGTGTTTTGTGATGATCTTAGGTGACCCCTGTTAAAGGGTCATTAGACCCTCCCTCCCCAAACGGTTGTGGCCCACAGGTTGAGAACCACTGCTTTAGGGGAACAGAGCAGTCAACCTAGTGATGTTTATAGAATTGTCATTTTTATTATCTGGAGAGAGATTATCTATGTTGCAGTTTATTCTAACCTCAATCTGACAGTATCTACACATTCTTTCAAATGGACAACTTTTTGCTCGCTTACAAACAGTTCCATTCTCGACTAGGGAACCCTGGGAAAGTAAGCTCCAGGGCAACTTAGGCGATTGCTGAGGGGGATGTCTGGCAGCGTGCACTAAGCAGGGACACACAGGCCTGGCCTGACTGTTTGTGCTCCTACAGAATTACAGCTTTTGGTTGTTGGAAATTAATTTACTAGATACTACTGTTTAGATATAACATAAAGCAGATTATATAGTCAGGTTGAAATCCTTTTGGTATTGCCACTAATAATTTCCTGTGCCTCATTGAGTCTCTCTTACCTTAATCACATTAATGTGAATTCTTCAAGGGTTTACACTACATTTCTTAGCCTGTTTTTGGATGAGGACTAAAGTATGTGATCAAATTTCATGTTCATGATTTTTGTACCACAGCCAGGGTTTGTTCACTCAGAAGTGTCATTAAACCTCTTCGTTTATCTTGAGTTTCTATTTCCATTAAAACCTAGGGTCTTAATTTACTGTTTCAATAAACCAAAAACCAAACTCACTGCTATCTAGTCAGTGCTGACTCATTGCGGACCGCGGTGCCACCCCCCCCGCCCCCCCACCCCCGTGGGTTTCCGAGACCATAACAGAGTAGAAACCCCAGTCCTTCACTTTGGAGCTGCTGGTAGTTTCTAACTGCTAACCATGCAATTCACAGCCATCCCCATCACCATCCCCAGGGCTCCATAGCCCTCTATGTCTAAACTTTACTTTCACACCCAGATACTCTGCTTCAAGAAACACTCAGCTTCAA
This sequence comes from Nesogale talazaci, assembly GCA_004026705.1. Classification (NCBI taxonomy): domain Eukaryota; kingdom Metazoa; phylum Chordata; class Mammalia; order Afrosoricida; family Tenrecidae; genus Nesogale; species Nesogale talazaci. Next base: position 41,497 of record PVJH01016450.1, read on the forward strand.
GATTTAAAAGCCACTGTCCCTGAGAGTGTTACTTCCCTACATGATAAGTACATAGTAGAATAATACTATTGAAACTATGAAAACAGGATTTCGAAATTAAACATTCTTTGATCTTTACATTGCTGAAGTTAACTTTTTAATGAGTTTGCCTTAAGTACACAGTTTAATGGAAGAATTGCTCATTTAGTATTTGGTATTTTTTGTCAACAGGAAGAAAGTAGATAATGACTATAATGCTCTTCAAGAAAGACTCAGTACATTGCCTGATAAGTTGTCTTATAATATCATGGTATGTTTGATATTTTTTCTTTGAAAGAAAGTAATAATACTTAATGTATCAGAACAAAAAAGGTATTTAGTGTTACTTTATAGAAATGTATGTACTGTAGTGATTCTTGGCATATACTTATTTTCCTTTATGTTTTATTAAATTATCACATTATGGTGATGTAAATGACGTTTGATGTACAATTCTATTTTGCAGAAAACTAATTATGGCAGAAATACATCACTTAGTCATTTTCTGTTAGCCAGAGCAAGAATTGTCATAATGTTTTGTAATTCACAGAATTTAACTCTAGGACATTAATTTTTATGTAAAAAGGTACTGCTGATTTTTGTCTTAATGATTTTTGTATTACCATGGTGATCTGTTGATATGTCCTGGATTAGCATCTTTCATTGCATAGATACTTTTTCTCATGAAGACTTTGTTCTTATTTTTGTTTTATTAACCTGGACATTTTATAAATATAGCTATTGTAGATTCATTAAAGTTGTTATTTGTTAGCTTTTGCTTTTAGAAATATTTTTCAGTTTCCTTTGTTAGACATACTCTATATTAACTTAATAACAAGCTATTGTTTACATTTAGATATATAAATAAGTGAAAAGTATAAACAGAGAAAATATTGATTTCTTTAAAAGCTATATGTACACAATATGGTAATCTTTTTGTTTTTCCATTGATTTCTTAATTCAGAATAACTTTCTATGGGCTGCCAAATTTTACTATAATATCAAATTTCTCAGGAATTGAAATCTTTCTAGTTTACAGACTAAAAAGTATCACAATAAATTAGGGTTGGTAATGCTATGTGTTTTAGAAATTATTTTTCAGTGTTTTTACATTTTTTTTGTTTCTTTTTTTAAAACAACAGGTACCATTTGGCCCCTTTGCCTTCATGCCAGGAAAACTTGTCCATACTAATGAAGTCACTGTTTTACTTGGGGACAACTGGTTTGCAAAGTGCTCAGCAAAGCAGGCTGTGAGCTTAGTTGAGCACAGGAGAGAACGTAGGTACCACTTTTTAAATGGGATTGCTTTGCTCTTTGTGTATTTGTTTCTGCATTGCAAGCTGACAAGCTGCTTGTTACCACATCTTCCATTCATGATTTATGGTCCTGGATTTCTGTGATTTAGTTGAGTTAGTAGGTAATTTTAATGGAATCAGAAGAATAGAAGATCTGGATCGAAAAGACCCCCTACATTGGCATGTTTTTAGAAATTGCAAAATGCAGAAGTCATCATATAGATGGTTTTGTAGTTAGAAGTTGGGAAGATGTAAGGGTTGGGACCATTCTATATTTATATCATTCTATATCTATTATATCATTCTATATAAATGATTTTTATTGTTTCTTAAAGGCGGTTATGCTTAATATGTTAGTACTTAGAAATAGTTTATTTTATGCTTAGTGAACTCAGAGACTACCTATTTGCCAAAGTAGAAATGAGTTTTAAACGTGCCTTTGATTGGAATGCTACTGTAGTTTCACTTTATATTAGAGACCAAGGGTGGAATCGAAGTGTTAACTAAAATGATACCCTTCTTTGTTAGTGGTGTCAGGCCCCTGTTTTGTTTTGCTTATCCACACTATTTGTGATACACCCTTGCACCCACCTAGCACTTTCAGTTGGACAAATAAGCTTGGGTTCTAGGTTACCTATATTACTTTTTAAGTTAGGTTCTTTTAATTGTTAAATTATGTACTTATTTTTACACTAGCATGTTTAAATTGATAATATCTTTACCCTACCTCTTTCTTCCTGTATACACAAGGTCATACTAGATAGAAAGTAGCGAAATTATCTAAAGCTGAAATTATTTCATGTATTAGTGGATTATTTCATGTATCTATGTGTTAGTGGATACTAGTCAAAGAACTCATTCAGTGACATTCTGAGACCAATATTTGGAGATTCTAATTAGAAATCAACTCTTATGGCTGAGCCCTGGTGGTGCAGTGGTTGTGTGCCGGACTGCAGCCCACAGGACTGACGGTTCAAATCCAGCAGCAGCTCTCCAGAAGCAAGGCTGGGCTTCCTACTCCCATCAGAGCAGTGATGCCACAAAAACAAAAAAAAAAAAAAAAAGAAAGAAAGAAAAAAAGAAATCAACCCTTACTCCCTATTATACATTTATAATTGATGCATATTTTTGATCCGCTGTGATATTAATCAGAATCTTAATATTAAGTATCTGTGTAGTTTTTTGGCAGTACATTTTTTTTTTTTACTTGAGGCATGCATCTTAGGGGTAAGAAAATGGGCATAATTCTTTTTTTTTTTTTTGGCATCACTGCTCTCCGGTGGTGGGAGTAGAAGGCCCAGCCCCACTGCTGGAATTGAACCTCCGTCCCAGTGGACCACAGTCCCACGCACAACCACTACGTCACCGGGGCTCAGCCCCATAATTCTTTTTTAAAAGCCTTAACTAGTGGGGAGATCTTCCCTGGCTTCCTGGGGTGGTTCTGCAGATATAAAAGTCATTTGTAGCTTATTAAAGTTTATATATTTTGCTTTTCATGCAGCTATTTAAGTATATAAGTTTTTAATATAATTTAGTATATTAATAGGGGAGTATTTTTTAATACTCTAGAACTGTAGAGTAGAGAAATATTTGGGGGGTAGATCACTTTCCAGTAGTTGAATATATGTTGGGATTTTTTTTCTTAATCATTTCATTGGGTGGCTCTTAGAAATCCTAAAGCAATCCATCATTCCATTGTATTAAACTTAACACTTGTACATATGTTGTCATCAACATTTTCAAAACATTTTCTTTCTACTTGAGTCCTTGATAACAGCTCCTTTTCCCTCCTCTCTCCCCCATTCTCCCACCCTTGTGAATCCTTCATCAATTATATATTATTATTTCATGTATTACACTGTCTGTTGTCTCTCTTTATCTACATTTCTGTTATTTGTCCCTGTGGGGAAGGCTATATATCCAACTTTATGATGGCGTCCTCTTTCACCAACCGCGTCCCACCTCCCAGTCCCTCTAAGCTTATGATATTGCTACTCCCTCTACTGTTCTGGAGGTTTTTATCTGTCCTGAATTCTGTGTGTCTAGAGTTCTTATCACTACCAGTGTGTGTACCAGTGTGTGTACAAAACCAGCGGGTTTTGTAAGGTAGAACCGGATCATGGTAGTTGGGTGAAGGTAGAGGAATGATATGTTTTTCATCAGTGCTGTACTACACCCTGGTTGTAACCCTTCTTTGGGGGGATGGCCAGATGAATTAACCGAAGCATGAATTTTGAGATGAATATTTATCTAAAGTAGTTTTCAAGGGCTGAGCCCCGGTGGCGTAAGTGGTTGAGTGCAAGACTGGGGCCAGCGGATTTGGCGGTTCAAATCCAGAGGCGGCTCTCAGGAGCAGCGCTGGGTAGTTCCCACGACCACCAGAGGGCAGTGATGCCCAAAAAACAAAACAAAATAAACAAAATCTAGTTTTCAAAAGCCACACCTAAATAACTGAGAACCTATTATAGTAAATTTTAAAAGGTTTCATTTTATAATAATTTATAATAACTGAAGAAGATATTGTTTAAGTGTGTCATTGTGCTTCATAGTTATTACAAAAAAGTACTCCCATTTTTCTTAAGGTGGAAGAAGTGTGACGTGTACATTTTTGAGAGTTCATTATATATTTTAAATACAAACCCCTTGTCAGAAATGAGGGGCTTCAAAGAAAAGGAATTAAAAAGTAATGGAATTTTTCTTCAAGTTTCATGAAACTCCTTCATAGATGATTTGCAAATATTTTTTTCCATTCTGTAGCTTGTCTTTTCATTCTCTTGAAAGTACCTTTCCAGAGCAAAAGATACTAAGTTGTAGGCCAATTTATCTATTTTTTTCATTTTTATAGTTTATACAGTTGGTGTTATAATTAAGAACTCTAGCTGATGGCAGTTTGTGAAGATTTTCCCTTATCTTTTAAGATTTTACACATAGAACTTTGATCTTCTTAAGTTTTAGTATGATGCATCTGTGTGTGTGGTTTAGGTTGATGTTCATTTTAAGTGACGTGTTATACCCAATTGTTCCAACACCACTTGTTGAAAGTATCTACTGTTTTTCTGTTGAATTGCTTTTCTACATTTTTCCAGAATGAATTTGCAGTCAAAACTATACTAACTTACTGTTTCACTTCTACTAGGGATAGCTATAATAAAAAGATAATAATTAGTGTTGACAAGGTTGTGGAGAAATCAGAACCCTTGTACAATGCTGATGGAGATGAAAAATGGTTCGGCAGCTTTGGAAAAACAGTTTGGCAATTTCTCACAAAGTTAAGCATTGTGTTACCATATGACTCAGAATTCTACATCATAAGCCCGGGCAAAATGAAAACATAAAGTAGAAACATTCCAAATATCTGTGAGTTGATGAATGGTTAAATAAAATGCTATATATACACCCATCATCAATAAAAAGATATGTACCTTGAAAACAAGGTCAGTGAGAGGAGCTTGGCACAAAAGACAGTTCATTGAATAATTATATCTATGAAATGTTCATCATAGACCAATTTATGAGATAACAGTAGATGAGTAGTTCAGGTAGAGTGGAGAGTAACTACTGTGGGTATAGGTTTTTTTTTTTTTAAAGTCCCTTCCACTCCCACACACCCAGGAGTGCAAAAATACTGTAAACTCTCTCTCTCTCTCTCTCTCTCTCTCTCTCTCTCTCTCTCTCTCTATATATATATATATATATATATATATATATATATGGATGATAGTTTCATGACCCTATGGACATAATAAAAACCATTGAATTGACACTTGAAATGGATCATTTGTGTGATATGTACATTACATTTCCTTTAGGCTGTTAATAATGGATTGACCATATTTATGTGCTTCTATGTCAGGATTTTCTATTTTGTTCTGTATTTCTATCCCTTTGCTAATAAAAACCATGCTATCTTAATTTTATGTAACTTTATAGCATGTCTTAAAATCAGATAGGGTGAATCTTCCAGTTTGATTTTCCTTTCCAAGCATTTTTTTGGGGGGGAATACTAGTTCCCTTGATTTTCCATACACAGTTTGTTTTTAAATTTTTTCCGTATACAATTTTTAAAACGTTACACATATAAAAAAATCATATCACACTTCAATGAGAATTGCTTTAAAACCTCTACATCACTTTGGGGAATTGACATTGTAACTGCATTGTGTCTCTTCCAATCCATGGACACAGTATTTCTTTCTATTTAGATCTTTTTTTGTGGGGGGGCATCACTGCCCTCTGGTGGGAGTGGGAGGTCCAGCCTTGCTCCTGGAGAGCTGCTGCTGTATTTGAACCGCCAAGCCTGTGGGCAGCAGTCCCACACTCAACCATTATGCCACCGGGGCTCAGCCCTCTATTTAGAGCTTTAAAAAAGTGTTTCCTTCAGTGTTTTGTAGTTGTTAAGCATCTAGAGCATGTTATGTTTATATATAAGTATTTAACATGTGGAGTATTAATTGTAATTTTTATTTCAGATTTTCATTTCTTAGTGTCTTAATTATAGAAATGCGTCTTTTTTGAAAGGTAGTGTTATAGATTGTATACTATGCAACCTTACTACACTCAAGATTTTAAAAAATTCTTGGAGTTTTTGTGATAGATTCCTTGGGATTTTCTCATAGATAATAATGTCTTCTGTAAACAGTAACCCTTTTATTATTTCTTTCCATTGTGTATATCTTTTATTTATTTTCCTTGCTTTACTACATGGTCTAGGATAGACAGTCTGTTCAGTTTTGAGGAGGAGTAGTAAGAGTAGATGTTCTTGCCTCTTACTGTTATTCTAGGGGAAATTCTTTGGTATCTTGTTTTTAGACATGATTAATATTCACTGTAAGTTTTTTGTCAATGACCTCTGTCACATTAAGGAAATTTACTTCTGTGAAAATTTAAATTGCCAAGGGGGACCTTCTCTGCTTGTTCCATTCGTTGTGCTGAATGGTGTTCTTTCTGTCTGTACTGTACCTTTCTTTTACACCAAGGCAAAAGCAAACTCTGGCTCAATGCAGCTTTAGGTCTGTCTTGCTTTCCAGTCTGCCTGCTGTCATTTCCTTTTTGGAACCAAGTAGTAGCTGCTCAAGGTTTATAGTATATGTGAATTTTATACCAATAAAACTATTGGGGGAAAAAAGATGATTTCTGTCTTCACAGGCAATTTTCCTTTTTAATCTGAAATCTTAGATTGCTTTTTAGTGGAGCACATCTACCTGTGTTCTTCATGCTTACCACATTGAGGACTTTTTTTTTGAGTTATAAAATCTTCTAAATATTTATTCATTGAAGCTGACTTTTATGAATAACAGAAGTCTAAGCTGGGGAAACAGACACCCTTGGGTTTAGATGTGACAGTTATTTGTCAGTGTGCCTCTCAAATCACTTAGCATTTCTGAGTTTCAATTTACCAATAACAATATCTAACTTACAGTATTAGCGTAAGGATCATGAACAATATATGAAAATATTTACCAGATTTTCTGTCTGGTAAATAATTGTAAGTGAATATTCATCATACATATTATCATAATCAAAATTCTCTTTAGTGAGGCATTTGGTTTTAATAGAATAAACATGTATGTCCCTAACTTGAAAAAGTAAAATATCTCTGTGCTTAAAAAAAAAAGTTGCAATTTCAGGAACGCCCAGGAGCACTTCCACCCTGCCCTACAGGGTCGCTTAATGGTAGAGAGTTATTTTTTGGTTTTAGTCCAGTTATGCTAAACAATTTTATTTGTAGTGTTGATAGATTTTTGGTGTAATGAAATAAAGCATCTTCAATATAATAAATTAGTTTGTATTTTAGAGATGCAGTTGACATTTTTATTTTGTTCTTTTTATCTCCAGTCTGTATCTTCGTAAATGCAACCATTCATATATGAAGCTCACAATCAGCACCTAAAACCAATCTAGAGACCAACTGTGGAACAGACCATCAATTAGGCATATTTACAGTATGAGGTTGAAGAAAATGAAAACAAGTTCATGTCCATGTTTACTATAAGTTCATTTTTATTTTGTAGTAGAAGACTGAGCCTGAAGGCATACTGTCTTGAATTAGTGTTGTGCTCTCAGATTGAAAGAAGAGATGAAAATGGAGAAGAGTTTTTCAGATTGAGAGGATATGAGGGTTGAATAAATGGCTACATAAAAGCAACATGCAATAGCCTAGAAAAACCCCCAAAACTACTTTTAACTTTGAAATTTGGTTACCTCTGTACGTTGTTCTCTGTACCAGAGCGTCAAATGCACATTGGCATAGTAAGTATTCTTTTATAAAAAAGTTGCCCCTTGCATTTTATCTAGCATTGGGTTCCCAAATATATTTGATTTTGAAAAATTCAAGGTTGGGTTGACTATAATCACACAGATGGAGTAAAGCCTTCGGGACTCACTTGCTGATGGACTGGATCTCAGAATGAGAAGAAAGCTGTGGACATCAGTTACTAATCTGAACTTGGGTCATGCAAAGTATAAATTTAGGAATTGGCAGTTGTCCATAATGAAATAGAAGGCATAGAACGTGACATTCTAGGTATTAATGAGATGAAATTGACTGGTATTGTCCATTTTTGAATCAGAAAATAATTAGGTTTACATGCTGGGAATGATACAGTCAAAAGGACTGATATTGGATTCCTCATCAAAAAGATATTTCAAGAACTTTCTTGAAAGGACACTACTGTCTGATAGAATAATATTTATCCCCATATAAGAAAATCAAGTCAATGCAACTAATATTCAAATTTATAGACCAGTTACTAAAGCTAGTGATAAAGAAATTGAAGAATTCTATCAAGTCTTCAGTCTAAGATGGATCAAACATGAAATCAAGATACACTGATAATTGGCAATTGGAATGTGAAATTTGGAAACAGAGGAAGGCGCTGTGGTTGGAAAATATGGCCTTAGTATGAAGCTGGGCATTGCTTATAGAATTTTGCAAGACCAATGATCATAGCATATACCTTTTCCTCCCAAACAATACAAAAGCTTCTCCAATTGGAATACACAAAAATCAAATTTACTTCATCTGTGGGAAAAGATGGAGAAGCTCACAAGTAGCACCTAAATCAGTCTAGAGACCGACTGTGGAACAGGCCATCAATTGAACATATTTACAGTTTGAGGTTAAAGAAAATTAAAACAAGTTCATGAGAGCCAAAATACGGCCTTGAGGATATCCCACCTGAATTTTGAGAATGCTTCAAGAATAGATATAACATATTAAACACTAATGACAAAAGTCCAGAAGAGCTGTGAGTTGACATCAAGAATGTCATAGATAGAGCAAAGGGTTATTAAAAAGACAGGAAAGAAAGAAAAGATACAAGTGATGTCAGAAGAGACTTAGAAACTTGCTCTTAGATTAGCAACGGCAAATGGAAGTAATGATGAAGTCAAAGAACTGAACAGAAAATATCAAAGGACATATCAAGAAGACAAAGCTATCATAATGAAAAGTACAAAAGCTTAAAGTCAAAAAAGGAAGAGCATTTCAGCATATCTTATGTTGAAAGTACTCAAGAAAATATTCTGGCCTTGAATTGCAATGTTGAAAGATTCTATAGCCAAAATATTGAATGATTGAATAAGCATCAACAGAAGATGCAAAGAATACACAGTCACTGTACCTAGTAGAACTAGTTGACATTCTACCATTTCAGGAAGTAGCATATGAGTCAGAAACAATGGCACTGAAGGAAGAAGTCCAAGCTGCACTGAAAGCATTAGCCAAAAGCAAGGCTCCAGGAA